>PVJS01001008.1:0-107787 GCA_004027185.1 Glis glis
TCACTGGAGTCCCTTTTGTGTCCCCACTACTCCCTAAGTTGCGCATATTAATGAAAACATATGTCCCTTCTTTTTTGTGATTGGCTAATCTCACTTAACATAATGTTCTCCAGGTCTTTCCATTTTCTTGCAAATGCTGTTATTTTGTTCTTCTTTATTGCTGAGTAGAATTCCATTGTGTGTATTTCCCACAATATTGTAATCCACTCATCTGTTGATGGACACCTAGGTTGGTTCCATAATTTGGCCACTGTGAATTGTGCTGCTATGAACATGGGTATGCATAGATTACTATTGTTTTCTAGTTTCAATCCCTTTGTGTGATACCCAGTAGTGGTATAGCCGGATCATATGGTGGATCCATTCTCAGTTTTCTGAGGAATCTCCACACTGATCTCCATAGTGGTTGGACTACTTTGCAATGTGTGTGCTTATAAGATGCAGAGAATAAGCTGGCAAAGTCATGCGGAGCTGCTGGAGGAGGCCCCTGCTGAGCTTCACAGGTGTGGATGGGGCTGCTGGTTGCTGGGGTGGGGGCTGTAGGAGCCACTCAGGTAGCCCCACCCCTCCGAGCTGCAGGGGAGGACAAGTGGATTGAAAGTGAAAGAAATTCATCCACTTGTTTTCAAAGAGCCTCTACAGTCTCAAGAGCTAAACGGGAAACACACGCTTCTCAAGGTTAAGGAATATGAAATGTCCAAACTCACTAGTGTTATGACGTAGATATGGCTTGTGCCCTCAAAGCTCATGTTGATGAGAGGAACAGGGACAGGTTGATCAATGGGCACTCAGTTACAGTTAGAGAGGAGCAAGCTCTGGTGTGCTATTGCACAGTAGGGTAACTATAGATAGCTATAAGGTACTGTAGGCTTCAAAAAGCTAGAAGAAAGAATTTCAAATATTTTCACCATAAAGAAATGATAAATGTTTAGCCAGGCGCATGCCTGTAATCCTAATACTTGGGAGGCTGAGACAGGAGAATCACAAGTTCAAAGCTAGTGCGCAGTAACTTAGTGAGACCCTGTTTCAAAATAAAAAATAAAATAGGTCTGGGTGGTGTAGCTTAGAGGTAGAACACCCCTAGGTTCAAGCCCCAGTATCACACACACACACACACACACACACACACACACACACATACTCACACACACACACACACACAAAAGAAATGATAAATGTTTGAAGGGATAGATATGTTTAACCTGATTTAAACATTACACATGTATACATGTATCAAAACATCATGTGGTACCCCATAAATATATATGGCTTTTATGTTTGTACTTCATTTAAAAATAAATTAACAGTCACAAAAAAGAAGTTTAGTTGCCAATGAAAAGTGTTGAGAGGTGGTGGGGCCTTTAAAGGTAATTAAGGAGGGTGAATGCCTTTTTGAGGAGTGGGCCGGTTACCCAGGCGCTGTGGTAGTTACCTACTGAGCAGGTTGTTATAAAGTGAGCCTGCCCCTTGTGTTCTCTTCTTCCTGTGAGCCGCTGCCCTTCCACAGTTCCGCCTTGTGATGATGCAGCACCAGACCCTCACCAGATGCAGTTGCCTGATCTTGGACTTCCCACCTCCACCACCAAGTAAACTTCTTTCCTTTCTAAATTACCCAGCCTCCGGTATTCTGTTATAGCAACAGAGAACAGATTAAGGCAATTAGTCACCATGGAAATGCAAATTACAACTGCTGAGGACATTTTCATTTTCCATATTGGAAAGGTTTTTTTTTTTTTTTAAAGGTAATTCTGCAGGCAGCGTGTGCCCTCTCAGAGGTAAGCTGGAAACAACTTTGAGAAACTTGTTTTGGTAAAACGGATCTTATAGATCTGAAAAAGCAACATCAAGTGCTCTTACCACAGGACTTTGCCCTTAGGAAACAGTCACCCACACAAGGTACTCACAGCCCTTCTGGAAACCCTTTCTTAAACATGCACAGACTACAGGATGCAAGCTTTCTTTTTATATTTCCCCCTCCAATTTTCTTTTGTTAAAGTCTTAAAAGGGGGGAGTGCAGTTCTGAGTGACTATGGACAAATAAGTGAGCTTCAATTTTCTCATCAATAAAAATGAACCTGATATGGTGGTGCACGGCTGTAACCCCAGTACCTGAGAGTCTGAGACGGGGGAACGCAGGTTTGAGGCCAACCTCAGCAAGTTAGCGAGACCCTGTTTCAGAATAAAAATTAAAAAGAGCTGGGGGTGTAGCTTGGAAATAGAATGTCCCAGGTCCCATCCCCAATACTGAAGGGGGGTGGGGGCTGATGTTACCTGCCTCCTGGGGTCCTTAGGGATGAAATGAAACACTTCCACGTGTGACAGCCTGGGCAGAGCCTTGCTCGCTCCTGCCTGCCTGCCTGCCTGCCTGCCTGTCATTGGGTTACAGGAGAAGGTAGGGGGTGGCGTGGAGGGGAAGCTGCAGCGACAGATGGACCTTACTGCTTTGACAAAGTCCCCGAGGTAGTGTGCTCAGTGGACAGAACCCATCTCCAACACCACCTGGAACATTCGCTCCCACCTTGTTGGCAGTGTTGTCCTTGGCATTGCTCTGAGCTGCAGTTTCTGCGGAGATAACCCTGGACAGGTATCAGGTTGGTGTGGGGCCTCCCATTCCCGAGCGGAGGGGCAGTCTAAAGCAGCGATCTTTGCCCTCAACGCCAAATCACACCTCTCTCACCGACTCCTCAGAGGACCTAAGAAGGAGTTCTTTCCCTCTTCCAGAGCCTCGCATCACACCGAGGGCTAATACACACTTTTAAATGAATCCCACAATTGTGTAGTGAAAAGCGTGCTCCGTTGCGTTTGACTCTGTGCATTTAAAGCAGTACTTGGTCACTCGCATTCTTACGAAGGCTGATTTTTCTGTCCCTGCTATACTGGGGGAGCCCTCTGGATGTCCAGCCGCCCAGGAATTAAGGAGTTCGGCTCATAGTAGCGCTTAAGACGTGTTTGTTAGTATTACAACAGCAACGATACCGAATCCGAAGTCCGGGCCCCTGGAGCAGAGGGGCGGGTGAAAGGTGGCCGAGTCCGGCACGCGGGTCCAAGCACTTGCTGTGCACCCCGCCCAGAAGTCTCGCTCCGCGAAGGGACGCCCCGTGGGCGGGGCCCGAGCCCGAGCCCGAGCCCGAGCCCGAGCCCGAGCCCGAGCCCGAGCCCGAGTCCGCTCGGAAACTTTCGCAGTGGGCGGGCCGGACCGCGCTCCCCGAGCCCTCGGGCCTGGAGGAGCAGGGGGGCGAGCCGGCCGCAGCAGGCGGGGCGCGCGGTGATTGGCGGAAGCGCAGGGTGATTGGCGGGCGCGCCAGCCGCTCAGTGAGCCGAGCCGGCGCAGCGTGCCCCGGGCCGCGCCAGGAGTGGAGGACGGCGAGGCCCCGCCCCCGGCCCGCCCCCGCGCCCGGCCCAGCTCTCGGCGCCGCTCCGCCCGCCCGCGGCTGCTGCTCTCCCGGCCGGCGCGTCTGCTGCTCCCCAGCAACTTTGCCAATCGGCCCGGAGGCCCGAGCGCATCGCCGCGCTTTGTGCGGCCCACTCGCGGGCTGGTGAGTGCTTCGGGCGGTGTCGGGTGGCGGTGGGTACGCGCAGGGATTGGGAGGGTTCCAGAGCGCGGGGAGATGCCGCCCGCCATTGGCCTCAGTTTCCCCTTCTGAAGCGATGGGTGGCCCGACCCGAAGTCTCTGCAAAGTTCCCAGAAGTTGGAGGACCGGGGATCCCTCCCGTCCCACGACACCGAGACAACCTCTGTCTGGGCCGGGTCTTCCAGGGGGGGACAGCCCAGGGGTCGCGGCACCCGCGCGCCCGCCATCCTCGCCGGGAACCTCGAGAGTCCGAGCGGCTGGGGACGCTCCCAGAACCATCCCGCGGCCCGCGAGTTGCCCCGTCATGTCCTTCTCCCGCGGCCGGTGGGGCGGGGCCGGGACCGTCCCCCCCAAGCCTCCGGAGGGCGTCTGGGCCCCAGGTGAAGACTGCGGGGAGGACCTGGCCCTTCTGAATCGCCCGGGCCCACTTAGGAGCAGTGTGGCAGTGCCTCTCCCCCAACGTACTCCTCCTCGGCAAAAGGGGGGAGGAGAATGGCAGCCCCCATTCCTGCCGGGTGTGACCCACCCTCGTATGACCTGGGCTCTGGTATGACCCCGCCCTGGGTACTTAATTTCTGATCTGATGAAAGCTTTCTGGAGACTCTGACCCAGCCCTTCTGGGTGTGATGGAGCAGTGTCCTCTGACACCATTTTTTTTTACAGTATGTGTCATGAAATTCCAAGGAACTAGCATTTGTGGTTCCTTGGATACCCCTCATGTCCACCCCATATTTAACCCTCTCAGTGTCAGGGGTAGGAATTCCAGCCCCTGTTTGACACAGGCAGAACTCAGTGGCTGTGGTGCCTGCTTAGAACCATGCAGGTGGTCATTAGCAGATCCACAGGGGTGAGACCTCTGTCCCCCACCCCCAGTGACTGCAGCCCTGCCTCCCCTCACCTTGGTCAGTGACCCCTGGCATTGGGCCCAGGACTTGTGGTTTGTAAAGGCAATTCCCTTCTGCCAGGACCATCACTCAGGGAGCTGTACCCTCGGTACCCTGGGTGCTGGCAGCCCCAGGAGAAAGCCCAGAGGCCGCACTTACCCTGGTCCTGTTACCTGGCTCCAGGGACCTGCGGCTCTTACAGGAGCCCTTAGTGTCTGACCAGATCTAGAAAGAGGTTCCTGTAAATTCCATCATCTTTCTTCCTGCCTGCTTCTTTGTCCTTCCCCAGCCCCAGGCAGAGTTGGCTGCGAGACCCCCCACCCCCACTTCTTTCCCAGGTGGGAGAGGCCAGGGCTGAACAGCCTGGGTCAGTCACAGAGGAGAACCCAGCTCAGTCTTGGTCCCTAGAAAAGCCTGCGCTGTGGTCAGATTCCAAACACGGCCCACAATGGTGGTAGTAAGAATCACAATAGGTAGGAGCTTTTTGCTCTATTTGGCACTGCTCCCCTCCCACCTCCCTGCTTCAGGGAGTAGGCTGCAGCCATGAGCTAGGCCACCTTGTGACCTGTCTCTCCTGGCCCCCAATCTGCCCCATCTCCCTGGATGGCCCTCAGCCTCCTCCCTGCTCTCCCCAATCTGATCCTGATTCCAGGCAACCCCAGTAGTTCTTAAACTCCCCTTCCCTCTGGCCTGTGGGTTGAGGTCCACCCCATAAGCCTGGCATTTGTTCAGGCCCTCAGGGACCTGCTCTGCTCTTCCTGTGTCCTCCCCAGGGATCATGTCCCAGTCTCCTGCACTTCGCTAGACACATTGCTGGCTTGCTATCCCTTGTCCCCTGTTCTTTTGGGTACATCCCCTGCTGGAATCCCCAGGTCCCCCCGACACCCTGACTGCCTGGCTCCCACCTGCTCGTCCTAAAGGCTCAGGCCTTTTGCAGAGTCCCTAGTCCCTTTCAGAGTTGAGCGAGGGGCCCCTCTGTGCTCCGCAGCCCCGAGTGCTGCTCTTCCTGGTTATCTGTTTAGGTGCTGTCCTTCCCGTCTAGACTGAGCTGCTCAAAGGCTGGCCCTCCACGCATCCTCTCCGGGGCAAGGAGGACCAGCACAGTGCCTGGCACAAGACAGGCCCTCAGTCCACACCTGCTGACCAGCTCGGGCCTGACCCAGAGCAGGTGCCAGGTGTGGCGGACCGTGGCTGTCCATGGTTACAGCCCAGGGCATCCCCGGCTCCCCTCTCCCTTCATTTCTGTGAACTTGCAACATTGGGTGAGCTGGAATGTTCCTTGGTTTGGCCCTTAATACTCTTGGCAAAAATAGGTACCTGCGAGCCACCAAGGGCTTTGTGCCCTTGTCTTGAGGTGCAGCCCCGTGCCAGGGTGCCAGGCTGGAGCGGGCGGACACCCCAGCCGGGGACCTACTGGGCCCTCTTCCTTTGGATTTGGTCACAGATGGGTATTTAAATAGCACTTTGCTTTAATTTGAAAAACATTGCACATTCATCATAGAAAATTAGGGAAATACATTTTTTAAAAAGAGTAAAGATACCCATAATTTTATCCAAAGATAACAAGTGTTAACATTTCGGGGGGGACATTTTCTTCTTTTTCTGCAGGTAAATTTTGTTTTCATCCTAAACAGACCCAGGATATCTTACCCTGCTCTAAATCCTGCTCAGCAGTGTTACACAAATGTTTCCCCCTTCTTTAAACTTTCATTTACAGGGTCACATTTAATAGCCATATAGCGCGGCACCATTGGGAAGGTTGGGAATTTCCTTACCAGCCCCTCTCTAGATGCCGAAGGTTGCTGTTGTGAGGCACGCCCCCGTGCGTAGACCCCACGGTTCTCCCACGTTGGGACCTGGAGGCTGAGGCACCGGTCATCTTCTTGGCTTCCCACACGGTTGTTTCCAAGGACCTGGCTTAGAGGGTGGGGACCGCCCCCTGCAGAGCAGAATAGGCGCTGGCTGGGAGAGAGCGTTCTGGGCAGGAGGCCACACATGGTCATTCTGCTCTTCATCTCAGTGGACTTGGGGGTGGGGCAGCTCTGGGGGGAGGACGGCTTCTCAGCTGGCTCCTTGGTGTTGGCATTTATGTTTTAATGGGATAAAAATATGCTTTGGTGCTCACGGGGAAAGAATGCTCGCCACTCTGTGTTTTGGGATCGTATACAACAACGGGTTCCAAGCTACTGCTCTGGCCATGGCGCACTGGGGTTGACCTGGAGCTGGGGGGCAGAGCTACGGTGCTGGGGCCCTTGCTGTGCAGTCAGGGATGCCCAAGCCTTGGGGGGGGCTTGCTTAAGATCGCCCAGCCCTGTCACTCCCCAGCTAGTGCCTCTTCCTGAGGCCAGGCTGCCTCGGGCTTCTGCCCCACATTCATTAAGCCCCTCGCATGCCATGAGGTACACCCCCCCATCTCAGGGTTCACAGTGGCACAAGTCAGAAGGAAGAAGCAGATGCCAGGCAGCTGCCTCCTCCCTGGGTTCTTTCTGGTGTTTATTGTCCCTGTGACCCTCCGTGGCCAGGAATCATTTTGTTTATTTTGAAATAACAAGCTCCTTGATCCAAACCAGGCATGGCCAGCCCTCCGGGAACCTGAAGTTAATCCTCTGCGCTCATCCATTCTTATCCGAACCAGGGGTTTTGCTTTAAACAGTTTTTCTTTGACTGTAATGTGACCTGCATGGTACTGGCCTGACAGGCCAGCCAGAAAGTTGTGTTTTCCTGAAATTTTCTTTTATAAGGTTTTTTTCTACTGAGTCTGCCCATGGCTTTCTTCTCCATCATACCGGAAAGCCCCTTTGCATTCTGATGTGGAAGGTGTTATCCCCACTTTACAGGTGGGGAAACTGAGCCAGTGAGTTAAGCAGCATCTCCCCAGCTTGTTGAAAAGCCGTGTGGTTGGCTAGGACGGTGCCTGCGCTCCTGCCCCTCTAGCAGACGGAGGGCTGATGGCGAGGCCTGAGTGCTTTATCTGTGAGCAGGTGAGGAAGTCAAGACCTCAGCAGTGGTAGCTGGAAAAGCCCCACAAAGGCGTCACTGGAGCTCTGACGTGAAGGCTGTCCAGCTGAGGCCTGTGGGAGGGGAAGGAGGCTCCCAGGAAGAGGTGCTGCGGGAGCTTGTTGCCTGGCGCTGTGGAGGGGAGAGATTGGGAGGAGAGGGTGCAGTCCAGTAGGTGTGGACTTGAATTTCAGCGCCCGCACAAGAGCTGCTTCAGCGGGCCTCTCACCTTCCTGGACCTCAGTTTCCTAGTCTGTGTAATGGGGCCAGGGTTGAAGCTAAATAGTGTCTGCATCAGTGAAACCAGGATGTCAGACCTGCCTGCCAGGGTAGGAGGGTCCCACGGGAGAGTGTGTGTGGTAGACTGAGAGCAGAGCCGTTGTCGTTAACGAGAAGGCAACTCTCAGGAAAGGTGTCCTGCCGTTAAAGAAGGTGGCATTGATTCGGCGGCCGTGGAGCCACGGGGGAAGGCGAGCTGGGACGTGGCCTTCCCACTTTCTCGGGGGTCTGGTGACCCCCTGGGCTCTCTGTGGGGTTGTCTGTCACTTTTCCGTGCCCCCAGCTGCTGTATGCTTCCTGGGTCTGCACATGCAGTTAAATGACGAGGCTTCTGGGAGTCGCGTGTTCCCTGAAGCCTGAAGGTTGGAGACAGCATCAAGCCCTGCGTTGACTTCCGAGCAGATTCATGAGGCTTGGCCATGCTTTCAGATTTAAAACATCCCTGCGGGGAGCTCAAAAATATTAAAAAACTAAATTAAAATAAGGGCTCAGTCCCTCGGAGGGAGGAATGTTCAGATTGAAATCTACAGTGTTCTTTAGACACAGATTCGATCTTTAGGACTCATTGGTAACTGAGGATGGGGCAACATGGAACAGCCTGGGACTGATGCACAGAGCCTGTGGCCCTTCCTGTCTTTTCCAGTGATGACAGACTCTAGAAACATCCACCACCACCTACTCGGGTGGACTTGGGGCCAGGAGCCAGGACCCTCGCTCCTCATGCAGCTCAAGGCTCTGGTCACACTGGTCTTCCCCGTTGGCCCAAGGATAGGGTGATGTCCCCATTTATAGATAGGACACAGGTGCAGCCAGGGATGTGGGCTGCTCAGGACCGCACAGCAGCGGGCCCAGGGCCCAGAGCAAGGGACCTGGGCAGATGAGGGTTAGGAGACAGATCTCCTCATTCCCAGCCTCACCAGTTCTGTGCCTCAGTTTCCCCATCTTTGATGAAGAGGATGGATGTGCCTTCAGTATGGGGAGGGCCCTTGGGAATTTAAGGAAGAGTCTTTGCACACCTTGCAGCGTGCACAGGGTCTGATGGTCCGCGCCCTCCTGAAGCCCATCCAGGCTGGGGACCCTCTAGAGCTTTCCGCCCCATGGCCTGTAGCTCCCAGTTGCCCTTAATTGCATTGAAGAGTTGCTTTCCATGTTGCTAAGCAGCACTCCAGGCCCCTTTGTTGACTGAGCCCCCCCATCATGACATGTGCCCTGGACTGGTCTCTGCTCTCTGGTCTATTCTAGAAGTCTCTTCTCAAACCACCACCCTGTGCACATTCATTTGCTTTTTACTATGCTTTAGTAGCCGGGGTGTTGGGCTTCTGTGACTCTTGCCCTGTGATTAGGTCCAGAGGGCTGCGGATCTGGGCAGATCCAGTTGGAAATCTGGCTTCACCAGTTGTGTCCCCCAGTCCTTCCCTTAAATGTTCTCATGTTATTTACCTCTTACTTTGTACCAGGGTATTCGTTTCCTAAAGCTCCCACGAGAAATCACCAGAAACTCGGTGGCTTAAAACCACAGTTCTGGAGGCAGAAGTCTGAAGTCGAGGCGTGGGCAGGGGGTCCCTTCTGGAGGCTCCGAGGGAGGGTCTCTTCCTACCTCCAGCTGCTGGTGGCGGCCGGCAACCCGTGGTGTCCCGTCCTGCAGCGGCATCACACCAGGCCTGTTTCCACGTGGCCTCCGCCCTGTGTCTGTGCTTTCCTTTCTTCTAAGAACACTAGCCTTTGGATTTAGGGCCACTCTTCCAGGGCGATCTCCTTTCTTCAAGATCTTTAACTTCATTCTATCTGCAGAGACCCATTTTACCAAATAAGGCCGCTTTCACCGGTGTTGGTGATGTATCTTTCGAGAGCCCCCATTCAGCCCCCACAGCCAGGCCCTGTGCTCAGAAGACTGGAGGGCCCGAGCTCATGATTGCTGCCCCGGCTACGGAGCTAGATGACCATGATGGGTTTCTGTGACACGGGCTGGCCCTGCAGGCTGTGAGGTTAGATGGGATCACAGAATACATACTTGGCAGCTCCTACCCATCTCTTTGCTTTCTTCTCTCTATCAAAAACTAAAAGCTGGAGCAGGCTGGGTTTGGGCCCTGGGGTGTGTCTGACCCTCCGCTTTTCTTGCAGGCAGGATGGACTCCAGCACCCCTCCTCTGAGCCCCTCCAGGCCGCAGCCTCCACCAGCTCCGCAACCCCAGGCCCGCTCTCGGCTCAACGCCACCGCCTCGGTGGAACATGACAGGAGCGAGGTCCCCCGGACTCCCAGCCCCCAGGCTAGCCCTGGCCCTGGACCACGTGTTGGAGAAGCAGCTGCCCCGGCTGAGCCCCGGGCCTCTCATGCCAGGAACCGAGAAGAAGCAGAGGGAGCCGGTAAGGGGTCGGGGCCGGGAAGTCCAGCAGCCTGAGCCCAGGCTATGACTGTTTAGTGAAGCAGGTGGGCCCGGGGCCCAGGACCCTGGGGATCCCTCCATCAGAGCCCCTGCACTCCAGGGTTTGCAGCACCCTCCAAGCATGTAGGTGCCACCTGTGGAGCTCCTCTTCATCCACACCTCTCACCTCTCCCCTGGGCAGCAGCCCCATTTACAGATGGGACCACAGGGCTCAGAGACCGGGTGGGGTCTCCTCGGGACCCCAGATCTAAGAGCTGCTGGGGTATTTGCTGAAAGCCGCGTTCCCTCCATGGCCTTGAGACACCATCTGTGTTCCCCTAACCTGCCTTTGTCCTCTCACCTGCCCCAGACATGCCATCTCCATCTCACCTGTTGAAATGCCACCGCTCCTGTCTCCTGTCACTGGCACTTTCTGATCTGCACCCATGGCAAGAAATACATGTTCCGTTGTGTCTGACGTTCTCTATCTTGCTCCTTTGATTTAAAAATAAATCTGCTGTCGGGCTTTTACATTGACCGCAGGCCCCTCTCACGGGTGAAGACCTGCAGTTTGAAAGCGCTGTCTGCAGAGGCGGAACCTGAGGCTGGGGACAGGGGACAGGCCCTGGGTATACGAGATGGCGGTGGGATGTGTGGGCTAAGCATGTGGCCTCTCTCTCGTGGCCTCACTGGGGCTGCTCTCGTTTCATCTGGCTGTGTCCACGGTGGCAGTGGCTGGGCCCAGGCTCACTGGCCGCACTTACATGGTTCTCATTCTACAGCTGCTAGTTCTCAAGTAGATACTGCTCCTCTTTGCCCTCGGCCAGCATTTATTTTACTCCTTCTGTGTACCAGACACCAGGTAGAGAGGGACAATTAGCACATAACACGGGCGAGGCTGTGGGGAAGGGCTTGACCCCAGGAACAGCATCGGCAAGGCTGGAGGTGTAGAGAAGCAGGGGTTCAGGACTGTAGGGGACCTGGGGGCTGCGAGCAGGAGCAGGCGTGTGGCTGGAAGGAGTGTGTCAGCAGAGGCACTGGGTGCTGCGCATGCGGGGCCTGGCGCTTCTGGCTCTAGGAGGGCCTCTGGTGGGGTCCTGTTAGGACTTACTCGGGCCCTGGACCCTGTGGGAAGTCGGCACCTCTCCAGTCAGGGCTGCTGTTCCCGGCGCCTGTGCGCCCTTCACGGTTCATGTCTGAGACAGTGTCTCCTCGCGTACGGAGTAGATTCCCCAGGCTCCTTGTGCCCCAAGCGGTGGTCATAAAGAGGAGGCTGCATTTGGGGATGCTTGAGCTGAGGGTCGGGTGGGATTTCTTCTTTGTGGTGAAGTCTGTGTGGAGGGGGAGCATGCTCGACCTCCGCCGCCCCAGGCAGATGCCGGGACTCTTCCTCGTTACCCACAGGCTGTGTGCCCAGGAGGCTCCGTCTGTCCCCTGGGTGGCATGGTGTGAGTAAAGGGGTTCCAGTCCCCCCTACCCTGGTCAGCCTGCGTTCCTCTCTCCAGCTCTCTCTAGCCCTGCCATCTTCTGTTGTCCTGAGAGAGGCTGCAGTGTACAGTGACCACCCTGGCCCAGCAGTGTTCCCCCCGGAGCCCTGGTCCTGCTGTGTGCCCCTGCTGTGGCCCTGTGTGTGCAGCCCCGACCACGGGCGGCCAGGTCATTACTCCTCCCAGCAGACCCATGTAGGGAAGCTGAGACCCAGAGGCCCGCCTCTCCTGTCTTACACGGGCTGCCTCACCAGCAGAGCTGGAGGGGTTTCCGGGCTCTGGTTCTAGTGGGCTGAGGCTCCCCTGCGCAGCTCAGCTGGACTAGCCTGCGTCACTCTCAGAACGTGCCAGTCCTCAGGCTCTTGTTAGTCTTTACGTGAGCTCTGATGCTTCTGGGGCCAGACAGGAAAAGAAAACAGTGACTCGGGCCAGAATTCCACAGGCCGGGCCCTGTGATACACACCTGCAATCCCAGTACTTGGGAGACTGAAACAGGAGGATTGCAGGTTCGAGGCCAGCCTCAGCAACTTAGCGAGACCCTGCTTCAAAATTAAATAAGTAGATAGAAAGGGCTGGGGCATAGCTCAGTGGTAGAATGCCCCTGGGTTCAATCCCCAGTACCTCCCCCACCTACATATATATAAAAGCCACAAGGAGTCCTGAGGCCCTGGGAGAGGGCATGGGCACGCAAGTGCCGAGATGGACCAGGTGGTACCGCCCAGGCCAGCGTGCAGCCCCACGGCTGGTGGGTGAGGGAGCCCTCTTCACAGGTGTGCCTGCTTTTCAGGCCTATGGAGACCTGTTATTCTGTTCAACAGGAACTGAAGCCTGGTCCTAGGTGACCCACCTGGTCTCAGGTGACCCAGCAGGCACAGAGGGTAGAGGTGGGCCTCACCCAGTCTGCAGTGTGGAGCCAGGTTCAGCCGCCACAGCGCTGTTCTGCCGTCTTCTCACCTGGCTGGGAGGCTGTTTTGTGTGGCGCTGGGCATGAAGCGCTGAGTGGACTCCGGGGCTGTAAAGGGCTTGCAGCTGGCGGGGGAGGCGGCTCTACCACGGGACCCGTCAGGGCTTCGCAGGCCCAGTTTCTGTGCAGGGAGGCCAGCCCGGTGCACGTGGGAGGAAGGAAAATGAACCGTTTCATGGACTTGCATCTCTAAGCTGGGTGCGCCTTGGTTTAAGCATGTTCCTCTAGTGCCGAGACGGCCTGGGTTCCTGCCTGGCTTTATCCCTTCTCCCTTGCCCCACCCCCACCCCGGCCTCTCAGGAGCTCCTGGGGCTCCAGTGGAGCACAGCCTGGGCTGGTGGGAGGACAGGAGGTGAGTCTTGGGAGGCTCCGGGAACAGCGTCGGCCACACAGTCTCTGTGGAGGCAGTGGGGTAGTGAGGTGCCCTGCCTGCCACCCCTGGAGGGCCTTGGTGGATGACCAGCCCAACAGGGTCTGAGTCTTTGAGGCCTCCCAGCTGTTGGTGCTGGGTGGCCTTGCCTGGCAGCTGTAGGGACATGGGTGATGAGGTGGACGGGGTGGCCTGCCAGGAAGCAATCCCCCCAGTGCTGACCAAGGCCTGTGGGTGAGACGGCCTCCCAGGAGGATGTGGCTGTGCTGGGGCAGGAAGAAGGGGCAGGCCCTGTGGGGAGTACTCGGTGCAGGAGCCATGGAGGTGCTCTGCTGGGGCCTGAGGGTCGGGCAAGGGACCGTGCTCTTGTGAGTGTGAGGGCGTCCATCGAGGGGTCTGAGTGTGGAGGGAGCTGAGGATTCTTCAGTGGAGAAGAAACCACCTGGCGCTGTGCGTGGTGGGCAGGCGCAGGAGAGTGAGGCCGTGAGAGGCCAGGCCAGCAGGGAGGCTGGCGTGGAGAGAGGAGGCGGCCAGTCTGCGTGGCAGCTGAGGGGTGGACAGGGAGAGGAGGAAGCACGGGGACCTCCCGGCTTCGGGCTGGGGTTTCCAGGTGGCCAGTGGTGGCACAGTTTGAGATGGGGCCCCGGGGTGGAGTTGAGCACCCGCTCCTAGATGGTGGGTGTGAGGGCGGAGGAGGAGGTGGGGGACGGTGCAGGTGTGGACGTGGTGGATGCAGAGCCCTGACCCTGCCGGCCTGGGTACGCGTCACAGCGCTGAGTAGCACTTGGAGCCTGCTGTTGATGATTTAGGAAACCACTTTTCCACGCGTTGTCTTATCCTGACGTGGTCGGTCTGCTTGCGTGCTGTGACCCAGGCTGTGAGCCGACTTGTCATGAGGCAGGGTCCGGAGAGGCTCACGTGGACGGTTTCCAAGTCTTTGGAAGCTTGGCGCTGTGCCTTTTGTTGTTACTATTGACCTTCTACTTGCATTCCAAGCCTCGGATGTCACCTCCTCCAGGAAGCCTCCCTGTCATTGCGGATGTCTCCAGTCACCTGCTGTGATAGAATGTGGTCATCCTTGCTGGCCCTGAGGGTGGGCCACAGTGAGGGCAGGGGTCCTGCCTTGTCAACTCGGGGCCCTCGGCTCCAGGCAGTCAGACTGGCCCAGGACCAAAGCTCAGTAAATATGTAGTGGGTGAGTGATGGGGGCTGAGTCTACAAGCCCTGTTTGGACCTAGTAGAAGGACAGCTTCCCAGCCAGGACCCAGAGGACCACTGCCACTGTCCCCGCCCCAGAGCTCAGCCAGCCCAGGGGACAGGGCTGCAAGTATCCTGCACCATGTCCTTCCCCACCCAGGACTAGAGTAAGGTGTCGTAGAAGCTGATGGCACACCCCTTACGTGCAAGGTGGCCACAGCCACCCATAGGGGGAGGTGGCTGAGGGATGGACGGGGAGAGGAGGAAGCAAGGTGACCTCCATGTTTCTGGCTGGAGCCTCTAGGTAGCCAGTGGCCACATAGCCTGAGATGTGTCCCTAACTGCCCTGTGGGGGAGACCCCTTGGTCCAGGGTGGCCCCAGACACCCCATGTGGGGGAGACCCACTTGGTCCAGGGTGGCCCCAGACACCCCATGTGGGGGACCCTCCTGGTACAAGGCCGCAGCCTGTGCTCTGGCTACAGGGAGATCCTGACACACGGTGCCCTCTCCAATTCTTCACACCGTCCTTCACCACAGCCCACGCAGTGGGTGTTGTGAGAGGGACAGAGGGACACCGGAGGCCAGGGACCACCCAGGGATGCACATAAGGACGTGGGTGGCAGCAGCATCCTGGAGGAGGGATATTACACCATATATGTTGACCATGTTTACAATCATGATCTTTTTTTTTTTTGCGGTACTAGGGGTTGAACCCAGGGGCATTCTACCTCCGAGCTACACCCCCAGCCCTATTTTTTGTTCTTTTATTTTGAAACAGAGTCTCACTAAGTTGCGGAGGGCCTCAGTAAGTAGCTGAGGCTGGCCGTGAACCTGGATCCTCTTGTCTCAGCCTCCCAAGTACTGGGATGACAAGCGTGCGCCACCACGCCCAGCACAATCATGCTCTTTTAAGAGCTTTTGACATGTGTTCAAAAATTTTAAAAGCCATTCAGGCGTATTTGGATAGCCATAGCAACACGGAAGCGGAGGCCGGCTCGCGGTATCTGGGAGAGCTTTGTGCGTGGTAGGGCCAGGTGGGGAAGGACCCCAGAGACTTCCCAGTACATGGCCTGGGGTGGCTCTGCCTCCTGGTGGCAGGAAGAAGGCTGCTCTTCACCCTCCCCTTCCCTACAGAAGGGAGTCGCACTTGGCAGTTGGGTGCTAAGCCGAGTGCCTGCTGGGCTCTGGCCATGCTAGGATTTGGGGAGACAGATAAAGCCTCAGGCCTGGCTCGTGGCTTCTCCCTCGTTGCCCCCTCCCACTCGTCCCTCTGCTTGTTCAGCGTTTGCTGAGCTGCACTGAGCGCTGTGCCAGAAAGGGGGGGTAGATATGGCTCAGGCTGTGCCATGAAGCCGCTAGAGGCCATGGTGGACACGAGAGGGCAGTGGACCGCCCTGGGAGGGTGAGTGTCCTGAGCGCCGCTTGTGGGCCCTGAAGCCATCATGAGCAATGTCCTCGAGGGAAGCTGAGCCCGAGACCCTGCGGGAGCACTGCCACTGTGTGTGAGGCTGCGCCTTCCAGGTCCTCCCGCCCCGAGCGCATGCCTCACCGGAGACCTCACGGGCCGCCTGCACCTTGGGGCCTTCCCCGCCTCCCTCTGCCCTCTGGACGTGACCCCTCCCGTGTCTTTGAACTTGGCAGGCTTTTGTCGTCTTCAGCCTCCCTGCTGCCACCTCCTGCTGCCGCTCTGTGTCCCATAGCACTGGGTGCAGGAACCAGCTCAGAGCCTAGCACGGAGCTGTGCGGGAAAGCCCCAGGTGAGCGGGCTGAGGGGCTCACCTTGGCGTGTTGTGACGGGGGACCAGGCGCCTGCCCCTCTTCCAGTCTGCTCATCTCTGGTGAGCACCCCTGTGAGGTAGGCAGCGCCCCGGCTGCTCCCCACGTGCCTGTGCAGTGCCCTGAACCCTGCCAAGCAGCAGCAGTGGTCAGAGGCAAGGCGTGGCGTTGGGTGTCGGCCCTTAAATATTGGTTGCCTGAATGAACAAAGGGACTGGTGAAATTGAATTGTTTCCACAACTGTATGGTTGTGATACCCAGTGTTGGTGAGGTGGCGGTGGAGTCGACGTAGCTGAGGGATGCTCTTGGAGATAACTTTTTAGCAAGCAATGTAGCGTGAGCCATGGGACTTTGGACCCTCGGCCTAGTAATCCAGCAGAGGCGCCCATGCCAAGAAAACCGTTCCCAAAGGAAACGAAGGCCGCACACAGAATGGTTTGCGGCACCATTTTATAGAACAGTGGCTCGTACACAACAGCCTGGGGCCTGGCAGAGAGGAAGGCAGGCAGCCCGAGGGTGTCCCCTCCATGGGACCTGGAGCCACCGACATGGTGAACAGACCACAGTGCGGTGTGCGAGCTGAGCATGTGTCCCTGCTGTGTGAGGGCTGTGTCCCCACACTTCATGGGCCGGTGTCCTCGCCCCAGTGTGGGAGTGTTAGGAACTGGGCCTTTGGGAGGCAATGGGGCCACGAGGCGGAGGATCATACAGGGGATCAGTGCACCCCAGGGAGCCCCCTCGCCCCTTCCAGGCGAGGACACTGCAAGAAGGGCCTTCCGTGAGCCACAAGCCGGGCCTTTGTCGCACCTGCACCTGAGGGCACTTGCATCTTGGACTTCCAGCCTCTAGAGTTGTGAGCGACAGATTCCTATTGTTTATAAGTCACCCAGCCTGTGGCATTTGTCATAGCAGCCCTAACAGACTAAGGCACTTCTCAGTGAAAATGCTAGTATCAAGATGTGTGTCTATTAACTATAACCTCCAAAAAACGGGGGTCTATTAATGATACAATCTACGATTATTGGGGCACTGAGCACTCCTGTGGTTCTTCCTATTATCCAGGTCAGGGGCTTCCAAACTGGAGCCCTAGGATCCTTCTAGAGCCCTGGGGGGAGAAGGCCCGAGCTGAGGGACACAACGGTGGGACTCAGGACTGTGTGCTGCCCCTGTGACTCTGAGTTTATGTTGAAGGTCACCCCGCTGGGGAAGAATTTGCTGTCCTTGCTCCGGGCTCTTTGTGGAATCGGGAGGCAGACCCTGCCTCCTGGGCTTGTCCTCCTGCTCTGGCTTGGATTTTCAAGTGGGGATCAGCACCAGGTCTTCTGAAGCCCATTCCTGCTGTCCCAGCACTGGCAAGTAAGGGTCTGGCTTCGTGACATTCTGCTTGTTTCCCCGTGTTGAAGGGCCTCTGAAGGGAGACGTGGACATCCCCTTTGAAGAAGTCCTGGAGAAGGCCAAGGCCGGGGACCCCAAGGCGCAGACAGAGGTGAGGACCGCAGCGTCTGGGGACTCGGGACAGGGCCCGGCATGTTGTCTGGCCGAGAGCTCTGCGGCCCGTGGAGGAGAGTCGGTGCCCCACACATGGGGATGCGGAGCCAGCCTGGTTGTGCCTGGCCATGTGCCAGCCTCCGCCTTGGTTGGTGTCCACGTCCACTGTCGTCTCTCCCCGCAGCACCCTGCTGGGGCGCCCTTGCTCATCTCTCTGGTGAAGCTCACACCTCATCTTGAGCCTCCCTCCTCCAAGACGCCCTCCCCTCCTCCAGCTTCCCGCCCCGCTGGCTCTGTGCTGGCCCCACTGTTCCTGCTGCCCGCTCACCTCCGGGCGGCCCCCTCTGTGCCTTGTCGGTCAGAGCTGGAGGAGGCACACCTGACTATTAGTTGTGCGCGGGGCTGTCAGAGCAGGGACCAGGCAGGGGTTGTGTTGAGCCTGTGCTGGGGACACGGGCATGCCATTCAGATGGGGCCCTGTCCTCATGGAGGTGGCAGGTCTGTGGAAGAAGCACAGTCCTGACACAGGAGGTGGCAGGGGTCCTGGTGTCCTCTGAGGAGGGGCCATCACAGCTGGGCAGTGTGGGACGGAAGGGAGGAGCAGAGGGGCCTGAGGGTGAGAGGGCCTGTGGGTGTCAGGAAGCAATGCGCAAGGCGGAGGGGGACCTCAGCAGGTCATCGCCATCTCAGGCCATCTTCACGATGCCCTTGGGGGGGCTCAGCGTTCCCGCGCTTCGGGTGAAACTAAGACCAAGAAGCGTTAGTAATTCACTCAAGTTCACACGGCCGTGAGGGGTGGAGCTGGGATTCCAGTCCAGGTCAGCGGCTCCAGGACCCACCCACCCGGTCCTTGGCACCGTGCATGCCACATCCTCCCCGGGCTTCTTACTCTCTCTCTCCTCTTAGCATCTAGGACACTGGAGTGGGGCCCCAGAGTTCAGCCTCTATTGTTACACATGGGGAGCCTGAGATCCTAGGAGGAGCAAGCCGTGGACAGTGCTTGCCCGTGCCTCCACCCCCAGCTCACCTGCTGGCCCTGCAGGAGGCTGCCCAGCATTCCCAGAGGGGCTCCGAGAGGCCCGTGCACCTGTCCTGAGCGGTCACTTCTCACCACCTCTCCCTGCTCCTCTGCTCCAAAGTCCTCTTACAGCCTGGTGCCCAGGCATTCCGAGGTGGGAGCGCTCAGCCCCATGGTGCCTGGGCATTCCAAGGTGGGGAGCGCTCAGCCCCGTGTGCCTGGGCATTCTAAGGTGGGGAGCGCTCAGCCCCGTGTGCCCGGGCATTCCGATGTGTGAGGTGGGGAGTGCTCAGCCCTATTGCGGTTGCTCTGCGGTTGCTCTGCGTTTGCTCCGGCGGACGATCTACTCCGTGGCTCCTGCCACGGAAGGTCGCTGCACCAAGCAGCTTCCTGATAAAACTGTCTATGGTCACCAACCACAGACGGTCGCTGCGTCAAGCAGCTTCCTGACAAAACTGTCTATGGTCCCCAGCCACAGAGGGTCGCTGCCCAGACAGCTTCCTAAAGTCTGTGGATCCAGCCACAGACGGTCA
This sequence comes from Glis glis, assembly GCA_004027185.1. Lineage (NCBI taxonomy): Eukaryota > Metazoa > Chordata > Mammalia > Rodentia > Gliridae > Glis > Glis glis. The sequence goes on from PVJS01001008.1 coordinate 18,930, forward strand.
CTGCATCAAGCGGCTTCCTAACAATGGTCTTCTCGCACGAAACAACACGAAGTCTGATATATTAATTTGCAAAAATAGTTACATTTAATAATCGGGGGGTCGGGGAGGAGATAGAGATGGCAAGTTCTCCCGGCGTTCTATATCCAGGGCCTTATTTTTATAGGAACTTTAAAAGTTAAACAAACACAGAAATCAGGAATTTCTCAGGTTACAGTAAAGAAGGTCAGCGAGGCAAACATATGATAAACTTAGGGGAAGGAGGGATTAACCATTACTGGGTGGAGACGCCATCAAAGACCGCACCTTGAAGATTACACCAGGTCCCTTGGAATGTGTCCGTTTGCAGACAGATCTCACCCAGCCAGATACCATGTATCCAAACTGGGCTGGTCCAAGATGATAATCTCAGTGTGCTTCTAAGACGGGTCTCCGCCCTCAACACAGCCCCGTGTGCCCGGGCATTCCGATGTGCGAGGTGGGAGCGCTTAGCCCCATGGTGCCTGGGCATTCCGAGGTGGGAGCGCTCAGCCCTGTGGTACCCGGGCATTCCAAGGTGGGAGCGCTCAGCCCCGTGGTACCCGGGCATTCCAAGGTGGGAGTGCTCAGCCCCGTGGTACCCGGGCATTCCAAGGTGGGAGTGCTCAGCCCTGTGGTACCCGGACATTCCAAGGTGGGAGCGCTCAGCCCTGTGGTACCCGGGCATTCCAAGGTGGGAGCGCCAGCCCCATGGTACCTGGGCATTCCAAGGTGGGAGTGCTCAGCCCTGTGGTACCCGGACATTCCAGGGTGGGAGGTGGAAGCGCTCAGCCCCATGGTGCCCGGGCATTCCGAGGTGGGAAGCACTCAGCCCTGTGTGCCCAGGCCTCACTTTGTCCATCTGTAGAATGGGGATTGGACTAAGTCAACAGGCTTTTTGGAAAGAGCCAGATAGTAAGTATTTTGGACTCTGTATTCTGTTATATCTACCTTGCTTTACCACGGATCACAAGAAAGCTGCCAGGCCCAGTATGTAAGCCAGTGGTCATGACTGTGTTCCCATAAAACTTTATTTACAATAAAAAAAATTAAAAATTGGCCCCTGGGCCAGTGCCGCCCTGGCTGGCTGTTCTTTCTCAGCCTAACCTTGTGTGGTCACCTAATTGTGTGAGAGGCGGTAGGCAGACCAGTCATGTTCTGAGTTTCTATCCATGATAGTAAGCCGTGGGTCCCCACTAGGTAAGAGTGGAAGACGATCTGAACAGTGGGGACCCCACAGTTCCCTCATCTGACGAGGGCCGCACCCCACCCCACCTCACCGCGTATGGCGGGGAGCAAGTGCCCAGGGGCATGCTGGGGTCCAGCCTAGTGCAGGTGCCCAGTGGGACCTTCCGGCCTCCCTGCTTCTTGGCCTGGGTGACAGGGAGGGCTGTGGGGAGTGGGCTGGTGGGACGAGGGGGAAGGTTCCAGAAGGCGGGGGTTGAGTGGTGTGTGCCGGCAGGTGGGGAAGCACTACCTGCGGCTGGCCGGCCGTGTGGACGAGGAACTCAACAACTGCACGGCCGTGGACTGGCTGATCCTGGCCGCCAAGCAGGGCCGGCGGGAGGCTGTGAAGCTGCTGCGCCGGTGCCTGGCCGACAGGAAAGGTGAGTCTCCATGAAGCTTCAGACTGCCGTCCCAGGGCGGAGCGGCAAGTGTTCCTGCTCGCTAAATGAACAACTGAAATAGCACCCAGAAAAACAGTGCAGGGACGCCAGCGGAAGTGAGTAGTTTCTGTTTGGCTAGTGGCCTTGTCATTGGAGACGTTGTCACTGGAGCACGACAGGTTTCTTGACAAACCAAGCCGTTTCCATGACCTTTGGCCGAAGGTTGGCATCTACAAGTAGTAATTATATCCATCTTCCCGATTCTGGTCCAGTCTGAGGAGAACATGGCTCCTCAGGGCCAACTCCGTGGCGTTACGGCTGGGCCGAGGCTCGGCCTGCGGTCAGCACAGCTGCTCCCCGGGCTGATTCCCCATCCAGTCTGCAGAACAGTGAGGGTGGGGACACCAGGGCCCAGAAAGATCTGCAAGGTTCTGGTCACTGGGAGGAGGCGGACAGGAGGTTCAGGGGGGGAGGGGGCTCAGGCGAGGCAGGGGCTCAGAGGAGGCTGCAGCCCAGGCAGGGGGCCCAGGCGAGGCAGGGGCGCAGAGGAGGCCGCAGCCTAGGCAGGGGGCCAGCTGTTCTGCCCGAGGGAAGCGGCTCTCCAGGTGCCAAGGAGCAGCGAGCTTCCTGAAGGTTCCAAACCTCAGGGCAAGATGAAAGTGCGTCACAGGGGGTTTTGTTTTCTTTGAGTGATATTATTTTTCGGTTTTTTATGCTTATCATATGAAACATGAAAGACTATGTAGAAAACGTAAAGACATAGATTACCATAACCCTGAAACCCAGGCAGTATGTAGAAAACGTAAAGACATGGGTTACCATAACCCTGAAACCCAGGCAGAAGCTCTGCATGTATTGGCACATTTCCTTCTGTTTGCTTCATAATGTTTTAAGAGTGACATTTATTATATAGTATCTTCTTTCTTCAAAAATTAGACTGGCGTTTTTTTTAATTGAATTTGGGGGAGATATTCAGTTAACCAGAATACCTCACCACCCAGCCTCCACAGTCCGCAGCAGGTAGACCGGCCTGCAGCCGGATGGCGCAGGTGAATGCAGATCACGTGGCTGTGATTGGGAACCAGTGGTCCCCCGAGGTTGCAAGGGGCCAGGCGAGGGTAGCACCTGCAGGTGTGTAGGAGGAGGTGGCACGGGGCCTCCCCACCCCACATGGCCCCATGTTTCTACCCCAGCGCAGGTCGCGTCCTGCTCTGTGCCCCGGCTTTAGAGCAGCACGTACTTGGTAGGGTTCCATGAGGATAAAGTAGGGGAGGGCGTGAGCCAGGAGGCGGAAAGCCTTAACACACCACGCAATGGACAGTCGGCGGGTGCTGGCGGGGAGCTGGCTCAGACGGCTGCTGGGGTCAAATGTCTACCCAGTAGCCAAGAACCCTCTCAAGGGGCACTGACGGGCTCAGGCGGTGGGGAGTGCCCTCCTAACACCTGTGTCCGTCAGGCATCACTTCTGAGAATGAGCCGGAGGTGAAGCAGCTTTCCTCCGAGACAGACCTGGAGAGGGCTGTGCGCAAGGCCGCCCTGGTCATGTACTGGAAGCTCAACCCCAAGAAGAAGAAGCAGGTGGCCGTGTCAGAGCTGCTGGAGAACGTCGGCCAGGTCAACGAGCACGGTGGGCGAGCCGCGTCCCCGGCCGGGGATCTCCTTATGGGACCTGGGGCCCCGAGGTGGGGAGGTGGCACATTGATCAGACTCGTGCTGAGCTCCTGGTGCCAGGACCAGGGTGCAGGGAGTGACAGAAGCCGGCCCTCATCCCCAGGGAGCGCATCGTCTGCTCGGTGGGCAAGCCGCGTCCCCGGCTGGGGATCTCCCTGTGGGGCCTGGGGCCCCGAGGTGGGGAGGTGGCACATTGATCAGACTCGTGCTGAGCTCCTGGTGCCAGGACCAGGGTGCAGGGAGTGACAGAAGCCGGCCCTCACCCCAGGGAGCTCGTGGTCTGCTGGGTGGGAAAGCTGAGGCAGCAGATGGTGGTGGCCGGCAGTGGTCATGTTCAGCCAGCTCCATCTAGAGAGAGGGGTGTGTCCAGTGCTCAGCGACCGTGTCCCCAAGTGGGACAGGCTGTGTCCCTCACCAAGTGGGGGCAAGCTGGGGGTGCCGAGTCTGCCTTGCAGCTAAGTTCAGGTGACTGCCCAGGGGAGTGGCCCTCTCAAGGCCCATGGGCTGTGATGAAGGCCCCAAACCCTGTGGTCCCCAAAGTTCAGAGATACCTCGACCTGGAGACCCCTGTTTGGTGGGCTGCAGGGCATGAGGAGACAGCCTGACTCTCAGTCCACTTTGTCCCTTGCAGATGGAGGGGCCCAGCCAGGCCCTGTTCCCAAGTCCCTGCAGAAGCAGAGGCGGATGCTGGAGCGCTTGGTCAGCAGCGAATGTGAGTAGGGGGCCTGTCCCACCCCCGCTGGCCCTGGTGCCCTGCTTCCCGCCCACCACCCAGGCGCAGCAGCCGCTACACTCCTCCCTGGGGATCCCAGGCCTCCCCCCTGCCAGGGTCTCAGGGGCATGAATGGGCATCAGTGCTCTGGGCACTGGGGTCTGGACCCTGCCCACTGAGAGCGCAGTCTCTAGCAGAAGCACAGCTGTGGTGAGAATCTCTGCCAGACAAGAAAGGCGGCGGGCGGGGCAGGGGAGCCTGCGTCCCGGTGCCCGCGTGAGTCAGAAGGGCGAGGGACTTTGCTCTCTGAATAGCCTGGGCATGAGCCCGGGAGGGACCAGCAGGTATGTAGTGCCCCAGTGTGGGCAGTTAGGAGGCAGGGGTAAAGGGGCAGAGCACGCACAGGAAGGCGATAGAGGTTTGGGGGCACCCTGAGCTGGGGTGCCTTTGGAATGTCCGGGGTCAGAGAGTTAGAAGAGACTTTCACATCCTCATGTGCATCTGCCCAGCCTGTCTCTCATCCACATGGAGTGGACTCTGCAGTCCAGGGCTGCCATCCCAGAGAATACACACAGGTGGGGGTGTCTCCATGAGGGGGTTCAAGGCGCTGTCTCCAGAAACACAGGAGACCTCTATAGAACCTTCCAGGCTCTTGAAACATAGGAAATAACTTGTGGATGTGTTGGGCTTTGGCAAAGAGGAAGAGCTCTCCTAGAAAGTAAAGGACGAAGGTGTGCATCCTCAGAGCAGTGTGGGCTGTCTCGTGTGAGCAGCGCCTTTGGGGGCCTCAGGCCCTTCTTCTAAAGGAAACGTGGTGAGGGGTGGGCTTGGGCAGCCCACAGGGACGGCGCAGTCTGGTGGTCACAGGGTCTTTAGGTTGACTTGGTCTCCATTATCTCATCCATAGATAACTTTTGGAATATACCCTGTGTAATAGGTTTCTTAAAATACCGTATCTCCCTTTGCTTAATCTATTCTAAAAATACATGTGTTAGTACACTGCACAGGGCGATGTCCATAAGTGAGCGAATTGCAGTAACTAAGATTTGTAGATTTCTCAGAAATTTGGGAGTGACAGGCCTGGGAGAAAAGACCTGAGGAAGTTACGCACAAGGCTTGGGGTGAAAGCTGTAGTCTCCTTTTTTATTTCTTCTATCCTGCCTCGGGGGCCTGAGGGTAGCTCAGCACTAACCAGAGAACTGAGGTGAAGACCCGCCTGGCGGGGGCCCAGTGGGTGGGAGAGGTGTGGCGACTCCCTGTGTTACTTCCTCGGCACCTTCCTGGGCCAGCCCAGAGGAGAGCTTCCGCGTGGACACGGCCCTTGTCGGCTGCCAACCCTTGTCTAGTGTCTGTAGTGTCTGTCCCCTGGCTAGACTGGGAGACAGGACGCAGGTGCACGCTGAATTTCCCGAGTGTTTCCCAGGGCTTAGAGAAGTGCCCCATGCACAATAGGCTCTTGGCAGACGCGTGCTGGATGGAGGGGTTAGTGGGCACACAGCAGGCCCTTGGTGGATCGTGTTGGGTGCAGGGCTTGGTGGCCATGACTCCTGGCAGCTCGTCACCAGCACTGAGAGCCCCTAGGAAGGCTCCAGGGAGAGAAGGGGGGCCAGAGGGCGTGGAGATGCAGGTTGCTGAAGGCCTGGCAGAGGGCCAGGCTCAGGTGCAGGTGGACTCCAGGCTTGTGGAGCTGGGAGGGCAGTCGCTTCAGGTGGAGGGTAGCTCGTCACCAAGGCAGGGGCAGGGTGGAGGCTGCCACGTCCTCCCCATCCAGCCGGCCCTCATCTGTGCGCACACCCAGGGGAGGCGCCCTGTGCCTAAACTCAGCTCCTGTCCCAGCGGGGTCCCGAGCTGCCGTCCCGCCTCACCCGTCCGTGCCAGGGTCAGGGTCACAGTGCTGGCCGTGTGGAGGACCTGTGCTGTTTCCTCTTGTGCTTCAGCCAAGAACTACATCGCGCTGGATGACTTCGTGGAAATCACCAAGAAGTACGCCAAGGGCATCATCCCCACCAACCTGTTCCTGCAGGATGACGACGACGACGAGCTGGCGGGGAAGAGCCCTGAGGACCTGCCGCTGCGCCAGAAGGTGAGCAGGCTGAGCCCGGCCCTCCGGCAGGCCATGGGAGAGGTGGTCCTCACCTTCCCAGGACGGGGCTGGCACTTGTCCCTTGGGTCATCTCTGTCTCTGCGTAAGGATGTCTCCTCAGAAGGAGGCCTCTAACGCAGTCAGGCCCAGAAACCAGGGCAGTGTCACGGTGACAAGTGCTGCAGCCATTCTTTGGCTTTCTGCACTGGGCGCTGTGTGGAGCAGGTGCAGGGGGTGGAGTTGGGCTTTCACGTAACTGGCCGTGTAGAGAAGGCCAGGCGCCAGTTCCTCAGGGGTCTTACAAAGTGCTGGTGTCGTCAGGCCAGGGCAGGCAGACCGTGGGCCTGTTTCCTGGATCCGCCAGGGCTCAGGGAGATTGGGGGTGGGCTGGGAGGGTGGGCCACACCTGTGGGGGGCTCCTGGGCGTACCTGAGGAAAGAGCAGCACAGACAGCAGGAACCAGCGGGGAGCAGGAAACTTGAAAACACGGGCCTGCATCCTGTCTCCACAGCTGCTAGGTTTGGCCACGTGGATGGTGCTCAGTGCAGACACACGTAGTGGCCCTAGAGCCCTCTCAGAACTGGGTGAATTAGAACCTCTAATTCACCCAGCTCATGAGGGTGAATTAGATGTGTCCATCTCGCGGTCTGTAGGGAGCACGGGATTACTAGGAGCTGGACTGCACGACCCAGACAGGTGTGTCAGCGCATCACGACCAAGCAGGGGCTGGACACCACAGGGCATCTAGATGCTTCGGTCTCATACGGGACCTCTGCCCTGTGTGGCCCCATAGGCCAAGAAGGAAGTGTGACTGGCTCTGACCATTAGGACAGGATTTCAGGCTGTTTTCGTGCCTGCTACTCAGGCACCGCCAGGCTGCCCCTTCAGGTGCCAGGGCTGGTGACATGCGTAGACATCGAATGTACCTGGGCCACCTTTAGTTTCTCCTGCTGCCAGCAAGGTCCACCCTTGTGGACGAGCAGAGCAGGCTGCTGCTGGCTCCTTGTGTAGCTGGCGATTTCAGCCAGCTGGCCTGGTGTCTCCTTCCAGAGAAACCCTGGAGTAGGTGCAGTTTCATAAACATTGGTTTACTGTCAGGCATAGGTTAGAAAGGCCCTCCAAGGCTGGGGCCACGGTGCCTGGTCCCCCTGTGACTATCTCCCAGCAGGCGTGGGTGTCTCTCTGCTCATGGGGAAGGGTTGGTGGCCCCAGAGGGCGCTGGGCACTAGCTATTAATCAGGTTGAAACAGAGTTAAGGTTACTATTTCTTCCTAAAGCTCTTCCTCCACACGTCTGTAGATGTGTGTGCACATACACGTGTCTTAAACATTCCAGTGTCTGCTGTGAGCCCCGTCCCTCTCACCTGTGCTAACCCAATCTGCCAAGGCTTCGGCTGTTCTGCTTATCAAGAGTTGACGGCCAAGACAGCCGTGGGCCACCTTCCCGTGTGGTCACTGTTTCTGTTCACCAGGATCCTCCTCAGCCCTCCAGTGGGGCAGGTAGAGAGAGCCTGCCCGAGGGAGCCGGCAGGCCGGCACTAGTGGGCGTCCAGCTGCCCCTTGCTGCCCGTCGGTGCTCAGGCCTGGCTCTGTCACACAGCCCCTCACGGGCCCTCCTGGGATGCTCTCCCTGGTGTTGGCCGGGCCCCGACCCTGCCCTGTGCTCCACACCTCGCTGCGCGGCCCTGTCTACGCACTTTCTCCTTCTGTCATGCCATCTCCCCGTGCCCTGGCAAGACCGAGCTTCTGAGCGGCCTGCAGATAGGCAGGATGTGGGACTGTCCTGGGTGAATTGCCCGCCTCCCCCCTGAGGCTGCCCTGCCTCATTCCCACAGCCTCTCATTCATGTCTTGCGGTGACAAAGGCCAAGTCGCTTCTGACCCTTGCACAAGTGCTGAATGGTGGAGAGGAGTCCGGGATGGGAGGGGAGGGCTGGCTCTGAACGTGGCTGAGTGGGGTATGTGCCTGTGTGAACAGTATGGGTAAGTGTGCAGGGGGCATGGCGGGCAGCTGGTTCTTGGATCTCACCTGGCCCCGTTACAGCTGAATCCATCTTGGTCCAGGAAAGATTCGCTACACCCCTGTTGTCCACCTTCGCACTGAGCTCACTGCAGTGCTGCTCAGCACCCCACCCCGGGACTGCCCATGCTGCCACCTCTTTAGAGCCCGGCATAGTTTTTTTTGTTTTTGTTTTTTGTATTTTTGTGGTACTGGGGATTGAACCCAGGGGCATCCTACCTCCAAGCTATACCCCCAGTCCTATATTTTATTCTTTATTTTGAAACAGGGTCTCACTAAGTTGTGGGGGACCTAAGTAGCTGAGGCTGGCTGTGAACCTGCGATCCTCCTGTCTCAGCCTCTCAAGTACTGAGATTACAAGCGTGCGCCACCACGCCCGGCTCCAGCATAGGGTTTTTTTTTTTTTTGCGGTACCAGGGATTGAACCCAGGGGCGTTCTACCTCTGCGCTACACCCCCAGCCCTATTTTTTATACTTTATTTTGAAACTAGGTCTCACGAAGTTGCAGAGAGCCTCACTAAGTAGAGAGAGAGAGAGAGAGAGAGAGAGAGAGAGAGCTGAGGCTGGCCGTGAACACGGATCCTCCGGTCTCCGCCTCCCAAGTACTGGGATTACAAGCGTGCGCCACCACGCCCGGCTCCAGCATAGGTTTTTAAAGTAATGGTTACGGTCCCCTTGACGGACAAGGAAGCTGAGACTCAGGGAGGTGACATCCTTCTTGCAGTGGAGAGACAGACAGAAGCCCGTCTCCCAGTTGGTCAGCCCAGGGCTCTGTTGTCTCTTCAAGCAGGAGGCCCCAGGGGGTGCAAGGCAGGAAGGCAGGTGTCTTCCTCCCGGTGCGGGAGGACTTGCAGGGGATGCAGGCACACCTGAGTCCCATCACGCTGCCAGGAAGTGGGAAGCCAGGCATGGGTTGGGCCGAGAGGGGCTCCAGGGCCCAGAAGAGGGAGGACCAGGACCTGGGTGTGGGCAGCAAGAAGGTCCTTACAGACCGTAGAGTGCGGGCATCACTTTGCTACGTGGAGACCGGTGTTCCAGTGGAAGGACCTGCTGGGACAAAGCCCCAGTGGTTGGTTTTGTGCAGAGCACAGGTGGGTGGAGGGCGCGGGGCTCCTGTCCCCATGGGTTCTGATGCACCGTCTCCTCCAGGTGATGAAGTACCCCCTGCACGCCATCATGGAGATCAAGGAGTACCTGATCGACCTGGCCTCCAAGGCGGGCATGCACTGGCTGTCCACTATCGTGCCCACCCACCACATCAACGCCCTCATCTTCTTCTTCATCATCAGCAACCTGACCATCGACTTCTTCGCCTTCTTCATCCCCCTGGTCATCTTCTACCTGTCCTTCGTGTCCATGGTGATCTGCACCCTCAAAGTGTTCCAGGACAGCAAGGCCTGGGAGAACTTCCGCACCCTCACCGACCTACTGCTGCGCTTCGAGCCCAACCTGGATGTGGAGCAGGCCGAGGTCAACTTCGGCTGGAACCACCTGGAGCCCTACGCCCACTTCCTGCTCTCCGTCGTCTTCGTCATCTTCTCCTTCCCCCTGGCCAGCAAGGACTGCATCCCCTGCTCGGAGCTGGCCGTCATCGCCGCCTTCTTCACGGTGACCAGCTACATGAGCCTGAGCAGCTGCGCCGAACCCTACACCAGGAGGGCCCTGGTCACCGAGGTGGCCGCCGGCCTGCTATCCCTCCTGCCCACCATGCCGGTGGACGGGCACTACCTGAAGGTGCTCGGCCAGACCTTCTTCACGGTGCCCGTCGGCCACTTCGTCATCCTGAACGTCAGCCTGCCCTGCCTGCTCTACGTCTACCTCTTCTACCTCTTCTTCCGCATGGCCCAGCTGAGGAACTTCAAGGGCACCTACTGCTACCTGGTGCCCTACATGGTCTGCTTCATGTGGTGCGAGCTCTCCGTGGTCATCCTGCTCCAGTCCACCGCCCTGGGCCTGGTCCGCGCCTCCATCGGCTACTTCCTCTTCCTCTTCGCGCTGCCCGTCCTGGTGGCCGGCCTCGCCCTCATGGGCGTGGTGCAGTTTGCCCGCTGGTTCGTGTCCCTGGAGCTCACCAAGATCCTGGTCACCATGGCCCTCTGCAGCGTGCCCCTGCTGTTGCGCTGGTGGAGCAAGGCCAGCTTCTCGGTGGTGGAGATGGTCAAGTCCCTGACGCGCAGCTCCATGGTCAAGCTCATCCTGGTGTGGCTCAGCGCCATCGTGCTCTTCTGCTGGTTCTACGTGTACCGCTCGGAGGGCATGAAGGTCTACAACTCCACGCTCACCTGGCAGCAGTACGGGTTCCTGTGCGGGCCGCGGGCCTGGAAGGAGACCAACATGGCCCGCACGCAGATCCTGTGCAGCCACCTGGAGGGCCACAGGGTCACGTGGACGGGCCGCTTCAAGTACGTCCGGGTGACCGAGATCGACAACAGCGCCGAGTCGGCCATCAACATGCTCCCGTTCTTCATCGGCGACTGGATGCGCTGCCTGTACGGCGAGGCCTACCCGTCCTGCAGCCCCGGCAACACCTCCACGGCCGAGGAGGAGCTGTGCCGCCTCAAGCTGCTGGCCAAGCACCCCTGCCACATCAAGAAGTTCGACCGCTACAAGTTCGAGATCACGGTGGGCATGCCCTTCAGCGGCAGCGCCAACAGCTCCCGCGGCCACGAGGAGGACGACATCACCAAGGACATCGTGCTGCGGGCCAGCAGCGAGTTCAAGAGCGTGCTGCTCAGCCTGCGCCAGGGCAGCCTCATCGAGTTCAGCACCATCCTCGAGGGCCGCCTGGGCAGCAAGTGGCCCGTGTTCGAGCTCAAGGCCATCAGCTGCCTCAACTGCGCGGCCCAGCTCTCGCCGGCCAGGCGGCACGTGAAGATCGAGCACGACTGGCGCAGCACCGTGCATGGCGCCCTGAAGTTCGCCTTCGACTTCTTCTTCTTCCCCTTCCTGTCGGCCGCGTGAGGAGCCGCGCCCAGGTCCCAGTGCATGTCTCCGCGAGCCCCTTCCCCCGCGCGGCTACGGTGTGTGTGCTCCGCGTGCACGTCCAGGGACCCGAGGACCCTTTGCTCGTGTGTAGACCGCCGGGCTGAGGGTGCTGCTACCTAGCACTTTGAACGCTGAGCGTCGCCGGAAATTGCACGCATCTACCCACCCCCCACCTTTCCCAGTGAGGCTGGGGCACCAGGCTACACCAGAAAGACCCCCATGCCCGAAAAGCACTTTACAGATGGAACCCCTCCACACACCCTGCTGCCCCTTACTTTTGTGTTGGATTTGTTTTGTAAAGAACCTTATTTGTGGGCTGGGGATACAGCTCAGTGCAGAGCACTCGCCTAGCATGTGCGAGGCCCTGGGTCCCATCTCCAGCACTGCAGAAAAGAAGAACCAAATATGTGTTTGTGTAGATGCCGTGATAGCATTTCTTATTTATTTGGTTACTGCTAAGCCTTGACAACTGTTGTCCTGCCCTGGGGTGCACACAGCTGCCTGCGTCCTGTCACATGGTCCAAGCCTGGGCGATCCCCCTGGACAGAGGCCGGTGAGGCAGCTGTGGCAGAACATGTCTACACCAGGGGCCACAGCCTGCTCCATGGCTCTCCTGTCCAGCACCTGCCTGAACCCACCAGGACTTGGGGAACAGGAGGAGCCCTGGGACAGCCTTTCTTGATGCCCAGGAAGGCTGGGGTGAGTTCAGTACCGTAGAGCAGAAGGTCAAGGTCCTAAAGCAGCCGAAATAAAAAGCTTTGGTGAAATCTCCACTCCTTGCCCTTGTCTTTGTTTGAGACTTACCGTGTACATGCTGAGGGCCAGCCTCGCTCTATGGAGTGACATCCAAGTGTGCCTAGGGGTGCGGAAGGGCAGAACTGACGTTCACACGGTTGACGGGCGTCCACCTGCGGAGGAGCAGACCCCGACACTACCCCGAGTGCGAGGGGCCCCCGAGGTCTCTCACTGTAATCCTCGGGTGGGGTGCACCTGGCCCAGCACAGGTGGTCTGCCCAGCCATCAACTCTGGGCCTTAGGTGAAAATGCACATAGTCGCAGTTACTGAGGAACTAGAGCGGGCGTGGTGACTCATGGTTCGGTGACTGCCACCCTGGAAGGTAGCGTGCTGGTGAAACTGTCCCGTATATGACTGTGTACAGTGATGACTCCATAGGATTATAATCAACTCAAGTCCTGTGGGTGCTGGGTCGGCTGGGCCTCCACCCAGGGGTTGTGTCTGAGTCCCTGGGGTCTCCGTTTCTATCCTGAGGGCGAGGACAGCTCCATCCCCCTTCCTGCCCCTTGGGAACGTGGAGCTGACCACACACCTCAGGATCTGGCTGCTGTTGAGGGTACAGGATGCAGCTGACTCCGTCTTCCTGGGGTGTCGCCCACGGTGCTGGGCTGGCTGCAGCTGGGTCCCTTCTGTCTGTGTGAAGTCCCCCGTGTTAAAGGATGCTCAGGAGTGGCCAGCACTCTGTGCCTGGCTCCTGGGCGTCTCCCTGAACAGTGGGTAGAGAGGTTAGAGGCCAGCCCTGTTCCTCTCCCATCCCAAAGATCACGAGGCTGTGAGCATTCACAGTGGGACTCGGCCCCCCAGGTGCTCCCCCAACCAGGGGCCACTGGGCACTCCCAGCGGGAACACGGATGACCCCCTGCTTCCTCATAGCACTCTGAGGAAGGTTCTGTGTCAGCCCCATCCACAGAAGACAAAACCAAGGCTCAGAGAAGTCGAGGTCACAGCGCACATGATCAGCAGAGCCAGGATCAGACGGGGTTACGCCTGCCCCTCACCCCAGGGCCACCGTGCCGGCCCACCGCCCCGTGATTAATTCCCAGCCGGCCAGCAGGGCTGCCAGCTTGAAGGAGGGTGAGGTGTGGACGCGTGGAGAGTGCCCCGCAGGGCACTAGTCCTGAGTTGTTACTCAACCACAAACTCCTGTGGGACCAGGAGCCCCTCCGTGGTCTCTGTCCCTAGGCCTCCATGTCCCCATCTATAAAATGGGAAGTCTGGATTAGATCAATGATTTTCAAAACATCTTAGCAATGACCCCCTTTTGAAAAAACTGAATGTTGGTCAGAACTCCAGCAAGCAGTAAGGGCAGCGTTGCTCTCGACTCAGAAGCAACTGCACGCACAGAGGACAACAGCGTGGGCCGCTCTGACCGCATGCCCCACCTCCCAGCTGCACGGCCCTGGCTTTCCAGGCCTGTTTGCTCATCTGTCAACTGGGGATATAGCAGGATCTACCTCATCAGCTGTTTTGAGGGGAAAATGAGTTATTTCTGACAGACTGGTTAGAAGAATGCCTGGCATTAGTAAATGCTCAGTAAACACTTGGTAATATTTAAAAAGTTAAACAGAATTATCCAAGAACCTTTAGACCATCCCTCATCAGAGGAATTGTAAAGTCCTTGCGAGCTTCGGAAGGACTTAACTTTGTGAAAATAACAGTGTTTAGATTGGGGCTGATCTGAATCCAAAGGGCCCCGTGTCTCCTGACATTCTCTCTGTCCCCTGCCACACACACGTACCCAGGACATGAACAGTCCCGCCTTCCTCTCACAGGAGGGTGTAAATCCTCCCACTGCACCTGGCTGATGCCGGAGAAGTCCTGTCTGAAACGTCCTCGTTCCCCGTACCTGGTGGCCCGGAACGCCTCGGTGCTACCTGGAGCAAGTGCGTACCGCAGTGCGATGCTCAGGCTTGGCAACCATTCCAGTTTGAGCCACTCACAGTTCCAGCCTCGGGAAATCACAACCCTGTGGGGGTCGCCCCAGACGGCGAGATAGGAAGTGCTGTGGGAGCCGGGAGAAGAGTAGCCTTCCAGCCTGGGGTCCGAGGGGTCAGGAAGGCTCCCACCACACCGACAGCAAGGGGACAAGTGGACTTGGAGCGGCCAGGAGGGACAGGAGGGAGGCTCTCCGCATCCAAGGCCTCAGGTGTGGTGCGGCTGGACAGGAGTGCCCAGGTGTGACTGGGAGGCTGGGAAGGCCAGTTGGGGGTGACAGGGATTTGGCCTTTGTCCTGAAGATAGCTAGGAGCCGGCCTGGCTCTCGGGGCCCTGGCAAGATCAGAGCTGAGCTCTGGGGGCTGTCCTGGGAGTCCTGCTTGGCCCCTTGGTGGAAAGGAGAGACTGAAAGGTCCCTGGCTTCCCAGCAGGCCTGGCAGGCCATGGCCCTTTGGTTCTAGAGACAGCCTCTGCGGGCTGCTGGAGGGACCAGGATCCCCAAGCTCCAGCCTCCTTCCTGTGGGTAAACAGTCCTCCCTCCTGGCCCAGGACCAGGTCTGAGGCACCGGGTGGGATCTGCAGAGGTCAGAACTGCCGGTCTCTGGGGGTGTTGTGACGGCCACGGTGGGTCTGGCCTTCGTTTAAGGTGGGTCATTTGGCTCTTGAAAGTAGGTCCCGTCCCCAACATTGTACCCTGGAGGATTCTTGAAGGTTCATGGGTGAGCAACTTGCCCAAATTCTCATGGGCAGAGGGTGGCAGAGCCGGGTGGGAAGCAAAGCTTCATCCCACCCAGTCCCCCGTGCTGCTGGCCACCCAGCAGTCACAGCCCTAGGAAAGGGGAGCCTGGTGCTCGTCACTCCCACTCCTGGCCTGGCTCAGGTCTCGGGCCTGGTTGATGGCCTCCTCTCCCGCTCCTAGGCACCCCCTCGTGTGTTGCATCCAGCTCCCTCCACCCACTGTGCCCCAGGGGTCCCTCCCATGTGTCATGTGGCTGCCTGAGGACCAGGTCCCTGCTCCCCTGCCTTGTTGCTCTGACGAAGATACCCAGGTTCCATGGTGACCCCCTACCCAGACAGGGGTGACATGGCATCAGACGGGGCCAATGACAGGGCCCAGAGCCCCTCGATCTCACCCCCACTCCCTTTGCGCTGCTCCTCAGATCTGTCTGAGGGCCTCCTGGAAAACCCTCGGTCCCCCCTGGAAGTGGAGATTTGCCTCCAGGGAGGGGCCTGCCTCCTTGAAGTTCCCTCCTCCAGCGTGGGGTCTTCAGGCCTCTGGAGACAAGGCCCCAAGCCCGAAGATCCGGTGTGTGCCGCCCTCCAGATCCCAGCTCCTCCCCGGCAGTTCTCCTGGGTGCTTCTCAGTTGGCGGCACATCTGCCTGGGCCAGGCCCATAAGGGTGGGGTTCCACTGCCTCCAGGTGCCTGCGCCTGCCCACGTCCAGCCCCAGTGCACAGCTGTCTGACAGCCATTGCTGTGTGCTCACTTTGCCATTCCAGAAGTAAACCCATGTTCCATCAAAAGGGTCCAATCAAACAGGTGCAGGTCTAGCTGGGCATGGTGGTGCACACTTGTAATCTCAGTACTTGGGAGGCTGAGACC
This sequence comes from Glis glis, assembly GCA_004027185.1. NCBI lineage: Eukaryota > Metazoa > Chordata > Mammalia > Rodentia > Gliridae > Glis > Glis glis. Next base: position 34,355 of record PVJS01001008.1, read on the forward strand.
AGAGGATCCGGATTTGCGGCCAGCCTCAGCTACTTAGGCCCTCCACAACTTAGTGAGACCCTGTTTCAAAATAAAGAATAGCCGGGCGTGGTGGCGCATGCTTGTAATCCCAGTTACTTTGGGAGGTGGAGACCGGAGGATCCGGGTTCGCGGCCAGCCTCAGCTCTCTCTCTGTCTCTCTCTGTCTCTCTCTCTCTCTCTCTCTCTCTCTCTACCTAGTTAGGCCCTCCACAACTTCGTGAGACCCGGTTTCAAAATAAAGTATAAAAAAATAGGGCCGGGGGTTGTGATAGTTGGTCTGGTTTGTCAACTTGACTCACCCCAGATCATGTGACTTTGGTTGTGTAACAGTGGATTGAACCGGAAGTCCTGCCCTGAATGTGTGTAGCAGGGTTCTGATAGGTGCAGGACTTGGATAAAAGAAGGAGAAAGCCGCGTAGAGGGAGCCGCGACTCTTCCTGAAGAGAACGCATCTGCTCTCGTTTGAGATCGTCAGTCTGCAATTTTGCTGTTTCCTTGAGGAGCTTCTTGATCTTCTGCTCTCGTCTGGATCCTCGGCCTCCAGCCTTCCAACTGAAGCTTCGCCGTTGTTTCTCCGAGGAGCTTCCTTGTCTTCACATCTTGGACTGGACTGAATTGGTGGTTGCTTCAATCGTGGGGCTCCGGCTCTTAGACCGCCCGACCAGCTGCTGATTCCTCTGACTCTTCACTTGCAGTTGAAATTCTGGACTGCATTGTGAGCTAATCTAATAAATCCTTTTTTTCCCCTTCATTCTGTGAATTCTGTTGATCTGGTGAACCCTGACTTATACAGTGGTGTAGCGTGGAGGTAGAACGCCCCTGGGTTCAATCCCCGGTACCGCAAAAAAAAAAAAAAGAATAAAAATAGGGCTGGGGGGGTAGCTCAGAGGTACAATGCCCCTGGGTTCATTCCCCATACCAAAAAAAAAAAAAAAAAAAAAAACATGTGTAGCTCTCTACCCATCGGGGATGGGTGGCAGATCACCCTGGGGCAAGGCCCCTGTTGGAGGCATTGGGACCTGCCTGGATTTGAAGGGCCACCTTAGGACTTCTCAGGATTTGTGTGCACACCGCATTGGGATGGTGTATTAGTCCACTTCTCCATTGCTGTGACCAAAATACCTGACGAGCACAACTTAGAGCAGGCAAGGTCCACTTGGGCTCATGGTTTCAGAGGATCAGTCCACAGTGGGCTGGCTCCAAGGCAGACGTCATGGCGGCACGGCGTGTGGCAGAGGACGGCAGCTTATCTCATGACAGCCAGAAAGCAGAGAGCCAGATAGGAAGTGATCAGGGACAGACAGAGTCCCCAAGTCCACACCGGCCACACCCCACCTAAGTACCACCCAGTAAATCCATTCAGATGATGAATCCTTCAATGGACTTGTCCACGATGAGATTAGAACCCTGGTTCGATTATTTCACCTCTGACTACTGTTGCATTGGGGATAGGAAAGAACACATGAGCCTTTGGGGGATATTCCAAACCCTAACAGAAGGATAGTACCAGTTTTCTGTCGATGGCAGAGACAGCTGCTAGGTGTCCGCAGAGGTCCCTTCTTCTGTAGCAGTGGAGACCTTGACTTTGAGCTGGTCCTTTGGCTGCCCAAGGCCATTTCCCAGCCTCCCCTGCAGCAACCTGTGGCCAGAGCTAATCTCTGGCCCGTGAGAGTGATCGGAAGGGATACGAGCAACTCCAGGTAGTACCCCTGAAGGACAGAGGTGTGTCCAATCTTTACCCACTCCTGCCATCTTGTACCAACTGTTGGGACAATGACGAATTCCAGGGATGAGAAGCAACAAGAGAGAGTGAGCCTGGGCCCCTCACAGGTGGAGGCATCGTTGACTTAGACCTTCATGCACTGACTGGAGCAGTACTTAAGCCAGTTTTATTTGGGGTCTCTGTCACACAGGGCCAGCGGTGTCCCACCCCCTACAGTGTTATTCTTTACCCGGTACGGGGGATCTCTCCTTGCCAGTTCTGAGCCCCCTCGCCAAGAGAAGAGAAAGGGGCAGTGGTGACGAGGAACAACAAACATCTCTTACCCTCCTGCCAGCCTGACAGGGGATCTAGTTTCTGGCCGGGCTCGCTGAGCGGTGCCAGGGGCCTCGCTGCCCTCGGCCCAGGCCAAGGTCTGCAGGCCTGGGTCCAGGCCACAGGTCTGCAGGGGGCCCACCTGCCTGGACCTGATTGCCTGCCCACATCAGAAATAAAACAACATAAAAAGGAAAAGTGAATTGAACTGTAGTCAGGCCCTGCTGGGAAGACCCCTAGTCTACCTTCACGCACACTACAGAAGCATCACAACTTACAGGAAGCACAAGTCGGAGTATGCACATGCGCATTCAGCTAGGCTGGCTGGCCAGGGATGTTACAGTCCTGCCTCCGGAGTTTGGTAGGGCCAGAGCTTTGGGGGTCAGTTTCAGTGCCCCTTCTCAGCATGGCTGCCTGTAGGAAGCAGGTTAGCAGGAAATGGCGGGGACAATTTGGGACTTCTTCCTTTTTTTTTTTTTGGCGGAGCTAGGAATTGAACCCAGGGGCGTTCTACCTCTGAGCTACACCCCCAGCCCTATTTTTTATTCTTTATTTTGAAACAGGGTCTCACTAAGTTGTGGAGGGCCTCACTAAGTAGCTGAAGCTGGCCTTGAACCTGCGATTCTCCTGCCTCAGCCTCCCAAGTACTGGGATTACAAACGTGGACCACCATGCCCAGCTACAATTTGGGACTTCTGATTTTTAAATGGCCCCCATTCCAGGCTACTCTTGATTCCAGGCTGCCTCTAACCCCCTACTCCTGCCCTGTACCCCCTTGCCAAGTCCCCTCCACCCCATGCAGGCTGCAGTGACTGCCCTCCTCAGTGTAGCCTCCAAGTCCCAGTGTGGGGACAGACTGTCCATGGTCTCCCTCGGGGCTAGCCAGGACCCAGCTGCAGCATTGCAAGACTCCACTGAAGGGACGGTCACAATGCAAGGGAAGGTTGCTACTGTCATTCCACATTGGTAGATGAGAACATCGGGGCACAGCGAGGTTGGGGTGACACCCCCAAGATCGACAGCTGGCATCAAAGCCCAGATAGAAATCCAGGTGCCCCGAGCCGTATCCTCACTGCCACTGACATAGTAGGTACTCAGGAAACAGGTGTTGAATGAAAAAATGAGGATCATACAGAGTTGCAAAAATAAATGCTGACCTTTCCAAAGGGAAGTTGACTTTTTTTTTTTGTACTGGGAATTGAACTCAGAGACATTCTACTTCTGAGCTACAACCTTGGCCCTTAATTTGGGGTTTGAAACAGTCTCTCACTAGGTTGCTGAGAGTCTTGCTACATTGCTGAGGCTGTCCTCAAACCTTCGATCCTCCTGTCTCAGCCTCCCAAAGTCCTGGGATTATAGGTGTGCACCACGATGCCAGGCTGGGAAGTTGGCTCTTATTTGGCACATCCGTTTTCACCTTTCAGAGGCTTTGCACATGTCTTGCATGAAAAATTCACTCCTCCAAACATCCATCTCTATTTTGCCTGGTTGGGTAGAGTTAATAACGGAATGCTGACAACTTTCATTTGTACTTTTTTCCCGATGTTGCTGCCTTTCATAGACTGTCAGTCCCTCCCTGGAACTCGTGCTGTCGTTTGACTGTGTGGGCTGATGCCTGACTCTAATAGCATCCAGGTAAAGATAATGGTGCTTTGTTTTTTTTAAAAAAAGGACCTTGCTGTTTGAATCACTCCCCACAGGAGCAATTATTTCAGGCTCTAGAAGCTTCTCGGTTACTAGGAAACCACCCTCGGAGGTTGGTAATCCTTTGTTGAAGTTGTTCAGCAGGTGGTTGGATTCTGGCAGCCCAACTTTGAAAACTAGTTTGGATTTAGGTGATAAATCAGTTGACCAAACTTCCTGTTTGGGGCTTTACTCCAATAAACTAAATAATTTGCTTTCTCTGCAGACAGGCCCTTTTCTTCCTGTTTAATTTACAAAATAACCTGTTTTTTTTTAGGACAGCGGAGCCCCCCACCACCATGGGGAGCTTCAAAAGCCCCTGGGCTGAATCCTGCCCCAGAGGAGCTGAGGCCCAGGCACTGGGGCTTTGAAAGTGTCCTGGAGAGTCAGTGCTCCCAGGGCTGAGACGCACACGCCCTGTTCAAGCAGGACCGGTGGCCAGATCTCCCCCCCACTCCTGATCTCTGCAGGAGCTGGAGAGGCCCCCGAACATCAGCCCCACCAGAGGAGGGCGCTGGGGCCACCAGAGGGGCAGCAGGCCAGTTTCCCACAGAGAACCTGTTGCACAGTTCGGGACACCATGGTGGCCACTCTGTGGCTGTCACCACATGTCAGCCCCACAGACCTAGGGCAGTGTTATTGTCCCTACTTCATACCTGGGAACCTGGGGGGGCAGGAAGTACAGTGGCTTGCCTGAGACCCCCGTGGTGTGGCCTGCAAGATGGCCCAGTGCTCCCCACACCTCCCCCAGCATGGCAGACTTGGTCTCTGTGACCAGCAGAATATGGCAGAAGGGAGATGTCACTCCTGAGCTTGTTTGTAAGACGACCGTGACTGTGGGCGTGTCTGTCTCTGTCACCAGCTGCGTGTGAGTGGCCCTGTGCAGAAGCCCATGTGTGGAGGAACCAAGATGGCAGCCCACAGCCACTGAGTGAGCTTGGGGACAGCCTCCACTCCCAGTCAGCTCTGCAGAGGCAGCGGCTGCAGCCTACAGCTCTACTGCAAACTCTCAGGAGACCCTGAGCCAGAACCCAGCTAATCTACTCCTGAGTCCCAACCTCAGAAACCAAGGGAGATGATAAATGTTGTCATTTTAAGCTGCTAAGTTTGGAGATAATTTGTTACACAGCAGCAGGTAACTGATACAATCCACCTCTCCTTCCAGGCCAGCAGCTATGTCCTTCTCTGATTGCCTCCTCTGACCCCCTTAAAAGTTCCCAAGAGCCTCAGAGTGTTCTCATGAAGACCCTCAGGCTGTTAGATCCACCAAAGGTGTGGACCCCTCCTTTTTCCTGCTTGAATCCATTATATCTTTCTAGATGTTTCCATCACTCCTGCCTCAGTTTGCTTTAAAATGAGGCATAAAATGAGTGTTAATTTTTCTGCTCATGGGGCTGTAATGATTTTCAAAGTTGTCCTGAAACTAAGCCTGGGTAAAAGGAAGTGGTGGCTGTCACCTGTGTCGACCCGGTGTGTGTGCTCATCAGCCCCTCTGCCCCCATATGTCCCCCTGGTCTGATTCCCCGGTTCCCTGCCTGGTGGGGGCTAATGCGGGTCCAGGCACCATCCGCTGTGGTTTGGATGTCGCTTATCCCCAGAGCCTTCCTGTGCTGCGACTTGGTCCCTGACGTGGTGGCTTTGAGGTAGGGGACCTTGGAGACGTGGGACTGTGGAGGTGATCAGGTCATTGGGGGCGCTGCCTTCAGAAGGGATTAATGCTGGTCTCGAGGAGTGAACTGGTTTTTGTGAGGATAGGTTATAAAACCAGGTTGGCCACATGCTTGGTCCCTTCTGCCTGTGACTGTTTTTCTCTTTCTGTCCTTCTGCCATACTGCCGCATAGCCAAGGGGGCTTCGTCAGAGGCCAAACTGATGGGGCCACCAGATCCTGGACTTTCAGCCTCCGTGACTGTGAGCAGAATAAACTTTTCTACTTTATGTAATTTAATTTAATTAATTTTTTTTTGCGGTACTGGGGATTGAACTCAGAGGCATTCTACCTTTGAGCTACACTCCTAGCCTTATTTTTTATTCTTTCTTTTGAAACAGGGTCTCACTAAGTTGTGGAGGGCCTCACTAAGTAGCTGAGGCTGGCTGCGAACCTGCGATCCTCCTGTCTCAGTCTCCTAAGACCTGGGATTACAGGCGTGTGCCACCACGCCCGGCTGTACTTTCTTTTTAAAATTGAGTGAAATGTCTGTGTTGTGTAAAGTTATGACAACACCATTCCTGTCCCATGTCTTGTCCCTGATTTCCATGCACCAGAGGCAACCGTGGCCAGGTGTTTCAGCTGTTTGTTTAATCTGGTAATACCTCCATCTTTCTCAATAGTATGTTTGTGCTGGCCTTGATGTTTATGCCCCCCCCCACACAAATTCTTACGTCGATACGTAATCCCAGCGTGATGGTATTTACAGGGGGTCTTTGGGAGGCAATTGGGTCCTGAGAGTGGAGCCTTCAAAATTAGGACCAGCGTCCTTCTGAAAGAGCCCAAGGGAGTTTGTTCACCCCTTCCAGCACAAGGACACTAGAGGGCGCCATCTATGAGGAACAGGCCAACCCCGGCCAGACCTGAATCTGCGCACACCCATCCTCCACCTTCCACCTCCAGAACGGTGAGCGATGAACTCCTGTTGTTTATAAATTACCCAGTCCAAGGCATTTTGTTATAGCAGCCCAAATGGACTAATAGTCATATGCTATTTCCGATTTCCCAGATTTAGAAAATATCCATGGATACCATGGAAGATAAATATTTAGCTTTCCTATGTCCCCTCTGGTCTCTGGCCGACACAACCCCATCTCCCCAGCATATGAGCCTCTCGGAGGTTCTTGTTGAATCAGTATCCATCATTGCCATCTTCACATCATGTAAACAGTATTCGCAGCTGTGCTGTGTACACACCGTGAGGATATTTTCTTCCTGTTTGCACGTTGAGCCCTCTCTGAGAGCTTGTGTTTCTCTGATTTTTAAAATTCTGTTTCCTGAGAAATGTCCTAAAACTTATCTCCCAATCTCTGCAGAAATCTGTTTTTGCAACGACACTGCTACTTTCCATAGTTTCTATTGAGTGTTTCCTTTCTTTCTTTCTTTCTTTCTTTCTTTCTTTCTCTCTCTCTCTCTCTCTCTCTCTCTTTCTTTCTTTCTTTCTTTCTTTCTTTCTTTGTGCTGGGGATTAAACCCAGTGTGTTCTACCTCTGAGCTATACTCCCAGTCCTATAGCTCTATTTTATTTTATATTTTGAAACGTGGTCTTGCTAAGTTGCTGAGGCTGGCCTCAAACCTGCGATCCTCCGATCTCAGCCTCCCAAGTACTGTGTTGACAGGTGTGCACCACCGTACCTGGCTGAGTGTTTCCTTTTTGATGTTTCCTATGTTCTCTCTTCTTGGTGCTGACATTTATTATAATTTTGGGGGGGGTGTTTGTTTTTGCAGTACTAGAGATTGAACCCAGGGGCTCTCGACCACTGCACAATATCCCTAGTCCTTTTTATTTTGAGACAGAGTCTCACTGAGTTGCCCAGGTTGCCCCTGAACTTGTGATCCTCCTGCCTCAGCCTCCCGAGTCGAATTATTGGGATCACAGGCGTGCACCACCACACCTGGCTATTCTAGCATTTTTACAAAAGTTTATTCCATTGTTACACATATCTGAAGGTTCCCGTTGCCTTTTCTTCCATCTTAAGCTTATTTTGTCTGGTGGGTCGTGTAGTTGGGCTGTCTGCACGCATCTGGTGCTCCTGGACTTCCTGCTCATATCCCCACAGCTGCACGGAAGCTGTGTGCGGTGGGGGAGAGATGTTCCCCAAACGCCGCACTTCATGGTGGGATGCTGGGGCCCAGCAGAGCCTCAGGAATCCTCAGATGAGAGTCTGGGACCCGAGTGGGCTGCTCAGTGTCCCCGTGCAGGAGCCTCTCATCCACCCCTGATGTGGGCAAGGTGGGCATCACCCACTCCAGGTCGGCCTCCTGCCTCCAGCTCCTTCTGGGGTCTCCAGGCCTCTGTCATACTCCCCAGTGTGCGGGGCACCCTCCTCCTGCAGGGGCGAACTCTCAGACTCTCATAGGACTGCTTTGATGCATCCCGTCTCGGGGCCAGGTCCAGGGCTTTGTGGGGTCCTACAGGGCCGACCGGCTTCCTCTGTACAGCCCTCCCTGCTGCTTTCTGTCTAAGCTCGAGGGCCATTACCTCCCCTCCTGTTCCCTTTGCCCCACGGGTTTCTGCATTTTGTCTCTTTACTGTCACTTTAGTGGCCCTTGAGAGTATGGTGGTCAATAGATGTGTTCCATCTGTGACATTTATCAGGACTCCTGGCCCCTGCACAGAAGCCAGAACTTGGTTCAAATAGGCTCCGCTCAGCGAGTATCCTTGAGGACAGCCCGTGCCAGGCCTGGGCTGGGCGTGGGGACACGGTGGACAGGGAAGTTGCTGTGACAGGGACAGGGGTCCTGACCCGGCCTGGGAGAAGAGGCTCGGTACAGCCTCGGCCTGGGGAGCTCTGGGGGCAGCAAAGGGCGCGGATGGTCCCAGGTGGGGCAAGAGCTTGGGCGGTGGCTGGAAACTTTAGCATTTTTACATCTGTGTTTCTCTGCATGCTGGGCGACCTCAGGCAAGTCCTTGGCCTCTCTGAGGGTCCTCCTCTGTAACGGGGGGGCTGGAATCCTCGCCTAATGGGAGGGCTCTGTGATCAGAACAAGGTCCCTAGGTAGCTGCTCCCCAGGGCTTCCGTGACAAAGGATCACAAAAGATACGCATTTATTGCACCGTCTGGAGGGCGCAAGTCGGCCCTGGGTCTCCGTGGGCTAAAGTCAGGGTGTGGCGGGGCCAATGCCTTCCGGGGATGTTGGCCAAGAGTCCACTCCTCCCTTTGCCAGGGTCTTGGCTTGTGGCCTGCTCTCCCTCCTCAGAGCCAGCAGTGGCCATCAAGTCCCCACGTCACACCTCTCTGACCCTTCTTCTGTTGTTACATCCCCTTCCGAATACGGCCAGGGTGGTTCTCCACTCTGAAGGACCAGGTGAGGACGGGCCCACCTGGAGAGCCCAGGACATCTGTCCGGAGGCCCCGGCCTTCAGCACATCCGCAGTGTCGGAGCCGGTGCTCACCACCGCCGAGCGGTCACCGTCCTGAGCACCCGCCGCGTGCCGGCACTCTCCCCACCGTGTTGTAGCCTAGACCCACGCTTATGACTTCTCTGATTTGGGCACAAATTAAATGATTTAATCTCTCCTAGTCTCAGTTTCTCCATGTATAAAATGGGTATACCCACAGCACTACCTCCCTGCCCTGCACAAAGGGTACCTACCGCGCTCCAAGCCTGTGCCGTGTCGTCCAGCACAGTGGAGCCAGGGTCAACAAAGGAGCTGTCATCCCACTGGCCAACCGGTTGCACTGAGCAGCGTCCGGCCCTCTGTTCACATGCGTGGGCCTGAGAGGTCAGCCAAGTGCCCAAGGCCACACAGCCTGCTGTCCTAGGGACAGTGCAGTTGGTGGAGGATTTAGCCACGGCAGTGCTGCCAGCAGACCCACGGCACAGCTCCTGTCTGTGTCCTGCTGGGTGAGCAGAAACCCGCAGTGTGCAAAGCACCTCCCCGCAAGTGCTCCTGTCAATCAGCAATCAACGCAGACCAGGCTGGGCCTCTCTGGCGTCCTGAACACACCCAGGTGCCCTGTGTCCTCTCCCACCCAGCTGGCCACCCCCTGGGACCCTGATCCTGTGCATGGTGCTGCTGCTGGGGCTCACTGGGCAGGAGTCAGCTGGAAGCCTGAGCTGGACCCCCGGTGTGGGCTGTGCTAGCTGTGGTCCTGAGCCCATTCTTAACCTCTCTGAACCTCAGTTTCTTGCTCTGTATCATAATCTCTCAGGGAGACTGAGAGTGTTTGGAAGTCATGGGGGGGCCATACACATCTGCTTCAAAACAAAGCAAGACAGCTCGCATCCGTGAGTGATCTGTCAGGCACTGTGCTTCACGGGCACCGTCCAGTCACTCTTGCCCGCCATCCACACACCAAGCCTACGGGGTGGCCACTCCTGCTGGCTCCATTTCCCCTGCGCCAAGGGCAGAGTCAGAGCGTCAGGAGTTGCAGGGGGAGGCGGAGGCTGCAGAGTCCCACGTATAACCACCATGCTGACGCCCGGGGGGCCTCCCTAAACACAGATGGCATTCTGGGCCTCACATTAGATGTAACATTTGTTATTTTATTGGAAAAAGCTGGTATTAACATATTTATAATTTTATTCAACAGTTGGATAATTTGTGAGACGTTGAAGAAAGAAAGAATGCACCTATGAGTTACAGAGTCTGAAACGGTGTGGCCCGCTGGAGCGCCATGGCCCCAACACCACTGTCAGGACTTCCTCCTCAGAGAACAGTCAAATTAGGAGAAAAAACAAAAATCCCCAACAATGCCACAATGACTATGCGAACACCCATACATTCAAAAAGACCAGAGAACGAAAGCGTTAAGGATGTGGAGTCCGCGACCAGCTCGCTGGTCCTTCCGCCACGTTCAGTTGTGCCCCTCCCCCCGCTACATCGTTTTCTCAACACACATTTTATTGTTCAATCTGCTTTGGATGTGGTTATTTTCCAGGGATCCAAAGACATACTTTTCTTCTAAGACGATCTTTTTCTCTCTTTTTGGTTTGGTACCCAAAGTTTATAACAGAAGTAAGGAACTAGGAACTATATTGAAGACCCCCTTTCAAAAACAGTCTTAAGATTTGTCCTTGCAGGATGGTAAATGTGAACGCTACGAGTTGAGGGGACTTCTGGCTTCAAATGCAAGTTTCTTCTGTCGGTGTCTGAATCCCAAAAGGAGAAGGAGTCACGCCAGATTCCCAGGCGACTGTGTAAGGCCCTCAGAGCTGGGATTTGGCTTCCACGCGATTTCTATACACGCCTACACATTCTCGAACCTCTTTACAGGGGAAGAAAGTCATCTGATCCTTCGATTGTTAAATTTAATTAGGATAGATATGTACATATAATACTGTCCAGGTCACCTGGATTTTATAATGATATATAAACAAACATTCTTCATTCACGTCGATTAAAAAAAAATCAATGGACCCATTTCTGTGTGGATAGGATATGGCTGGAAGTGAGTGCCCATGCGCTTTGTGCTTTTACACACACAAATGTATTCCGTAGTCCACTGAGAAAAATCTCGACTGCTGCTGGGTCTGTTCCTGGGTTGTGGTCCGTGTGGTAAAAAATGAAGCGGGGTCCGGCCGGGCTCCCGTCTGCACTCTGCTCTCTGCATCGAAACCCCGAGCCGCGTGGTTCTGCCTCAATTCCAGGAGCAAGGGTGACGCAGGGCGGGGACTGGTCTTGGCTGAGCAGGGTTGACCATGGAAAAACCAGGTTCTCTGTGGCCCTGGAGAAAGGGGGTCCCTAATGAGTGTCCTCTGGGTCTGCGTGTGGGGACCCCAAAGAAAATATCCTAAAATGGGCATAACATGCAACTTCCTTTTGGAGGCAGTTCCGTGCGGAAGAAACGAGCTGAGGTGTGGGTGGGTGCGGGGAGAGGTTCGGAGTCCTAGGGAGGGGAGCTCCTGCCTCGCCATGAAGAGAGGGAGCCCTGGTGGGTCTCCATCTTCCCTCTGGCGCCGTTCCCTATCATCAAGACAACTACTCTGTCCTGTTTCACAAGATGGAGAGATGTTTCCCTTCCAGAACTTTCCATCAGAATGCTGCTTTACTATGAGCTGCGAACATGGTGGACCAGAAAGAGCCTGTGCGAGGACCTGGACCCCACCTGTGGTGGGTGCCTGCCTTGGGCAACTCCATTTTCTGCTCAGAGCCTGGGCTCCTCCTGTGTACAGAGTGGGCAGTGACCGGTCACCTTGTATCCCTGTCCCCATGACAGCCTGACACTCGAGCGGTTGATGTTCACTGAGGAAATGTACCACCTCATGGCCGTCGGAAGGATTCCTAGGTTCAGAGGCGGGAACCTACGTCTGTTCAGGGAAGGATGAAGGCGAAGCCGCCACCGCGAGGGCTGCAGGGACCCGACAGAGGCACCTACAGGCTGCATCACGCCCAGCGCGTAGCTGTTTAGTAAATGGTGTGCAAGAGGCGAGGGCACCAGGCTGGCACTGAGACCCCAGCTTGCTCTCAGGGAACTTCACCGGCCCAGGCCCTGGGATATATAAAGATGCACCAAACGCCTAAGCAAGGAGCTTGCCTCTGCAAATTATCCGCATGAATTTACCACCCAAAAAACCCAGGTGAGATGTTAGCTCTGAAACACAGCAAGCCGCTTCATATACAAACCACTGATCCCCTGGCCTGATCCCAGAGCCCTGATCGGGACCCAGCTCCCGCTCCCTGATAGGACCTGCCGGAGGCAAAAACCAACCCGGACATGTACAAAGTCCTGTGATGGGGTAAAGCCCGCAGACGGAGACAGGAGACACGTGAATGAAAGACCCCAGAACTCCGAGACTCGATAATCACGCCCATTTTATGATTTGTGGCTGTAAGTTCGTCCTTTCCTTTTTAAAAAACAGGTCACCACCACTGAAGGCGACTCAAGCCAGGGAGGCTGTCTGGGGCTGGTCCCACGTCACCCGTGTCCTCATGACGTCCACCTTGGGGTGCCCTGCGTCCTGTGTTGCTGTGGAAGGCCGGCGGGGAGGGCGCGCTCTAGTGCATGTCGGAGTTGACCTTGTCCTGGAAGATGTATAGGTTGTTGGTGGCCGCGATGGCGATGATGTTCTCGGCTGGGTGCCAGGCCGTGTGCAGGATCTTCTTGGTGAAGTCCAGGCTGTCCACGCTGATGTCGTCCCGCCGCCGCCGGCCGCCCGCACACACACGCCTCGGCTTCAGCACCGCCCTGGGCTTGCTGCTCTCCCGCGAGGCCTCCAGGGTCACGTCGCGCTTGGTGTTGCGGTCAAACATGCGGAAGAAGTTGTTGTAAGCCCCCGTCATGATCACGCTGGGGGGGAGAGAGGAGAGGCGTCAGGGGACGGGGGTAGGGGGGACAGGGAGCCCAGAGCTGGCCTGTGGCCCTTGCTCCCTGAAGAGGAGCCTGCGTCTGCCTGACGCCGCCTCTCAGGGTCTCTTTCCCTCTTTGGTTTCAGCTGCCACCAGTGCCCAGACTCTGGGGCAGGAGCTGAGACCCCAGCAGAGTAGAAATGCCCTCCTGTCATGTTCCCTCAGGCAGCTCTGGGCCTGCCACTGCAGAAGGAGTGACAGGGATGCTGGGCCAGGCAAATCTGCACTGAGCAAGGGCGGCCCTGTACCACCCCCACCTGTGTCTCCCCTGGGCCGTCTGTCCCCTGGAGCCCGGGAGGCACACGCATGCGCCTTGCTGTGTGGGCCGAGGCTCAGGCTGCTGAGGCTCCTGCCTTGTCCCTGTGACTCTCCTCTCCTGCTCCCCAGCCTGGATTTCTGTCTGGAGAGAGGAAGGCATTGGAGATCGGCCTAGGAGAGGCTGGAGCAGCTGCGGGGGGCAGAGCAAGTGGAGTGAAGGAGGAGGGCCTTGCAGAGAGCAAGCGAGAGGTGACGGGGCCATGCAGCACCCTAGGGAGCTGTGTCCCCTGCAGTCCTCTCTCTTCTTTCAGAGACCAAGCTGTGTCTCTGTGGGTGAGCCGGCTCTAAGGGGACCTCGTGGAGCCCGGGGTCTGCAGGGCCACAAGGGCAGGGCCAGCAGTGTGTGGAACAGCAGGGCTGGGGCAGAGCTGGGCCCTGTGCAGCCCAGGGGGCATCTTAGGAGGCGGCCAGGCATGCGGGCTCAGATGCTCAAGGGAGGGCTCAGGGCCGGGAGGACATGGCGTCATAGACTCAAGGTGACACATCTCTGTGAGAGGGATCCTTCTGGGGAGAACTGACATAAGAGTCCAGGCCCAGTCCTGGGCCCTGGACTGTAGCTGGCCTTGGCTGCCTTCCCCCGCCCGCCACTGGGCCTGCTCTGTCTGAGGGAGGACGCCGAGGGAGGAGGCTGAAGGGAGGAGGTGGGAGGCTCTTCTGTGGATGTTCCTGGGGCGCCCAGGGTCCTGGGTGAGAGGCTTACTCAGGATCCTCATAGAGACAGGGGCACACACCAGTGGGTGACTGGAAAGAACACCGAAAACAGACTCGTATGGATGTTCTGGAAAGTTCCAAGGGAGCCATAGTGCTCTGGGGCCAGTAGTTTGGGGTTCTGGCCCCTATGGCCCTCAGGCCTGCAGGTGAGAGGAGGGAATGGCCAGAGGGAGAGAAGGTGCCACTGGCCTTGGGGAAAGCCCCTCTGTCCCTGGGCCTCAGAGCTCCACTTGTCCCCTGCCATCCTGAAGACACGAGGCGGCGAAGGTGGCGCTGGGCCACGTGGTGGAAGGGCGATGCAGGAGGGGCTGCGTGGGGTGTGCTCGCGGCTTGACAGAGGGGGGCCCAGGTGGGGTGACATCTGGCATCCACAGCCTATGGGCACGGAACAGGTCATACACCCTGGAGGCCCAGCCTGGACCTTTGTGACACCAGTGCGGATGCACATTCAGCTCAGTGGAGGGGCTTGAAGTCCTCATGGCCGGTGGTACGTGCTGGGGCAACATGCAGAAAGCCCCCCACCCTGGGGTCACCTCCTGTCCACTCTCAGACCGCCCACAGGTGGCCTGAATCCCAGTGCATCCCTTCCACCTTGCCGTCTACTCTACCCTGCTTGGCTGCAGCAGCCTGCTCCCCAGCCGGCCTGCTTCTTATGTGTGTGTGTGTGTGTGTGTGTGGCGGGGGGATACTGGGGATGGAACCCAGGGGCATTCTGCCTTTGATCTATACCCCCAGCCCTATTTTATTCTTTATTTTTGAAACATGGTCTCACTAAGTTGCGGAGGACCTCACAAGTTGCTGAGGCTGGCCGTGAACCTGCGATCCTCCTGTCTCAGCCTCCCAAGTACTGGGATTACAAACGTGTGCCACCACGCCCGGCTCTGCCTGCTTCTGACCACCGCCCTCAGATCCTCCATGCTGGACTCTGTAACTCCCACCCTGGAGGCCGCGAGGACTTACCACTCCTGAAGCTCCACCTCCACCCACAACATCAACTACAGCCACGTCAAGCGTCTTTCCCTACCTCAGAGCCTTCGGACATGCCGCTCCCTCTGCCCAAACACCCTCGGCCGGAAATCCCCACAGGCTTCTTAGCTGCCACCTCCTCAGGAGGCTGCCCAGAGCCCGTCCCGGATGGGCCTACCCCGCCCTCCTGCTGGGACTTCCCTTGGTCCTTCTTGCTTTGCAGGTGGTCTCCATGGAAACTCAGGTCCTCCTGGGAGGGCACCAGGCCCTATTTCTGCCGAGACACCAAGACCCAGCTATGCAGACCTGGCAGGCAGGTGGCCTGGGGTCACGAGCTGGGATGACCTCTGACCTCACAACCCGGGCCTGTCTGGTTCAGTGGATCACTAGGCTGAGAACCCGCCAGGTGCCTTTGACACCCACAGCAGGCATGTGCAGGGCAGGGGACACCTGCCAGGAGCCCGCGGAAAGTTGCCCACAGTGCCCTGCTAATGGAGCCAGGTGCTCAGCTGAGCTTTGTCAGGTAACTAACTGCATGGCGACACAGGCCAGGACTGCCCAAGTGCAGAAGCAGAGGAGGCACCTCACCTCTGAGCGCGGCCGGCAGCCCTCCCGCCTCTCCCTGGACACCAGGCCCGCCTGGGCTGCCCTGGGGGGCGGCTCCACCGAGGTGGTGAGGGCCCCTCCCCGAGTCAGCAGCAAGGAGGGGTCCAGTGCCTCCCTGCCCAGGGGCACTCACTAACTGCCTGGTTCTTGCATCTGTAAAGTGGGCGACAGGAACCCCACCCCGTGAGCAGGATTAGCTCACACGGCTGCGCCGGGAGCAGGGCCAGGCTCCAGCACAGTTCTGCGCCTTACTTACTAACCGCCAACAGGCAGTTCTCCATCCAGTCATCTGTGTGGCTGAAGCCCCAGCTGCTCATGGAGGGAAGCGAAAGAGAGAGGCCATGGGTGGCGGAGACATTCGCAGGGAAGCGTCCTGCCCAAGGGGAAGGGGTGGCGGCTGCGGGACAGGGAGGGCACGCTCGCTCCCACGCCCAGCGCCCAGAGAAGCGGGAGCTGAGGCCGGGACTCCACACAATGCCAGCTCTCCTCCAGATCCATGGAGGGAAGGAGAGCCAGACAATGAGAGGCGCCCTGCACGACGTGCGGCCAGAAGACAGGAGGCCTCTCTCACCAGGCCCCAAATGTGAAATGGCACCAGGAAAAGATAGTCATGGCTTGCATACTGCACATATTGTCTTACATTCCAGAAGGTTCCCTTTACAGGGAAAGGTCCGCCCCTGCACTGGCTCAAGTTAGGGCGAGTGGCTTCTCCTCTCCTGGCCTCAGTTTCCTCACTGCATGCGGGCATCACCCTGCTGGCTGCTTTTGACCTCAGCTCTTCTCTCTCCTTGGGGAAGGGCTACTGGACCTTCCCTGTGGATTGTCAATCACAGCACTCCCCCCCTCCCCCAGCCCTGTGGACTGTCAATCACAGCACTCTCTCTACCCACAGCCCTATAGACTGTCAATCCCAGCACTCTCTCCACCCACAGCCCTGTGGACTGTCAATTACAGCACTCTCCCCTCCCCCAGCCCTGTGGACTGTCAATCACAGCACTCTCTCCACCCCCAGCCCTGTGGACTGTCAATCACAGCACTCTCTCCACCCACAGCCCTGTAGACTGTCAATCACAGCACTCTCCCCACCCTAGCCCTGTGGACTGTCAATCACAGTACTCTCCCCTCCCCCAGCCCTGTGGACTGTCAATCACAGCACTGTCTCCACCCCCAGCCCTGTGGACTGTCAATCACAGCACTCACTCCACCCATAGCCCTGTAGACTGTCAATCACAGCACTCTCCCCTCCCCTAGCCCTGTAGACTGCCAATCAGCACTCTCCCCACCTTCATCCCTGGAAGAGGGGTGGGGGCTGTGAGGACTATGGAGGGGGGACCACTGGGAGTTTTCATGCCAGCAGGGACAATGGGGAAATCATCTGTAGGGGTCAGGATGAGGCCAGTGTGTAGTAGGAAGTGGAAAGGACAGATGTGGGGTGGGGCAGAGGCGATGGCCCAGGACACAGAGCCGGCCCTGGGAGGAGCTCTGCCAAAGCGCCTCAGATCCACGGAGGCTTATCTGTCCCCCGCAACCCAAGCCGCTTGGCTGACACAAACCCCTCCTCCCCAGAGGACAGACCGCAGAGGCTTCAGAGAGGAGGTGCATCTGAGCTGATCAGAAGGGTCAGCAGGATTTCTTGGGGTGGGGGTGGCCACAGAAAGCACAGGCCTGTCAGCAGCCTAGAGCGCTCAGGGTCACAGGACACCCGGGGCCAGCACGGGCCTGCCAGCTTGCTGGGGGCATCACAGTCTCCTCCCCACAACGGCCGATGGCCGTGGAAGTTCACCCTCTTAGCGCCACTTTCCAGGTGGGCAGACGGGCCTGGGTGACTTGACCAGGCACAGCTGGAGAGCGGAGGGATGGGGCAGAGCCGAGGTGTCCACTGGAGGAGGCCACGCCTATATCTTTCTAGAGGGCCTGTGGGTACTCGGTGCAGTGCAGCAGCTCCCTGATGGCCATCTGTCAAGTGGGGGTGCTGCAAGCTTCCCATGAGCCCAGGGGAGGCACTGCGGGCCGCGGGAACCCAGGCGCACCATGGTCTGCAGGGGCGGGGTCCCTGGGGGAGCACTTGCTTCTCCCTGAGCCCCTGAGCTCCTGGAAGGCAGTGCCAGGGTTTGTCTTGGGACCCCAGTCCACACACATGCCATGCTCAGAGGCCGCGGTGGCACTCTCTGTGACCTCCAGAAATGTGGGTGCCCCTGTGGCCCTGAGTGACGGCTGGACTTGGGCTGAGTCCCAGTACCAACCCCCTCCCCAGGGACACCCCGTGCAGTCAGGGAGGCACACAGTGACAAAGGCACGAAGACACGTGGTAAATGCCAAGATCCTGGAAGAGAGACCAGGAGGCTGTGTGCCAGGTGGAGGAGACCCAGGAGGCTTCCTGGGGAGGTGACAGCAGACTGAGCCACTTGGAGTGGGGAGGTAGGTTCCAGGTACTGGTAGCTGTAAAGTGGGAGGGCGTGGGGACCTCGAGGGCTGGGGCCAGCTGCCATGCAAAGCGCATACCCGCAGGAAGTGGTGGCAGGAGGCAGGACAGTGTGCCCTAGGGGCTGGGCACTGTCTGCCTGGAGCTTGGGGCTCCTGGTGTTGGGCATGGGCATTGCCCATCCTCGTGCGCCCCCTGGTGCCAATGTGAGGAAGGACGGGCAGTGGTGGCCACAGTGGGGACCATCTCCAGACACACACAGTAGTGGGGACGGAGTCACCGGTTCACAGCAGTAAGTCCCTCTCCTGTGACTCTAACAGGACCCTGAGACCCTCGCCCAGGGTTCACCAGGGAGCCCCCAAATGTGCCCAGCTGAGGCTCAGGAAGATCTGAGTAGCCCTGCGTCCTAGGGAGCGGGTCAGCGTGCAGGCGGGGAGGGTGCTCAGTGAGCCAGGCCAGGCTCTGGCTGGGTCCATCTTGGATTCCTGTGACGCTCGGTGGAGCCCTGTGACCACCATGTTGGCCCTTCCAAGCATAGCTCTGGTCAGAGACCCCAGGTTATCGGGGGCCCTGGATATCGGCAGCAGCTCTCAGGGCTCCCCTTCCACCAGGGGTGGCCCCCACTCAACTCTGGGGAAGCTCCCCTGGTCCTGTCCCTGTCATTGACCCCCGTCCCAGCCCTGTGCCCAGAACCACAGAGTGTCACAGCGCGGTGGCTCATCCGTGGCTCCGGCAGCACTGGCCACCCTAAGAAGCTCAGAGAGCCCAGCCTGCCCAGGCAGGAGCCACGTGGCGGACACCTGCTCATGGGTGGCCACGCCCTGGATGACAGCCTTCCTCATAGCACGTGGACGGACGGCAGGGAGGGAGGTGTCACACAGAGGCTCAACACAGAAGCAGGATGGCGACTTTCTGGTCTACTGGCCTGTGTAGCTTTTATCCCTGGTCTGTCCTGTGGCCGGGAGACCCCCTTCCGGATGTGGACCAGCAGCTGCCCCACAGGAGGCTCCCGGAGGCTCCCTCTCTGCTTCAGAGCTCAAACCTGCAGCTTCGGAGCTACGGGGGCCGGGTTCAACATCCTGGGGTCTGAGGCCTTTGGGACCTGAGCAGGAGGCTCAGGAGAGGTGGACGATTGAGGGGACAGAGGGGGATCTTCCCGCCTCAGGCCCAAGGACGATGCTTGGGTTGTGGGGACACAGAGTGAGGGCACTCTGGAGAGGTGGCCCTGCCACGGGCCTTCCCAGCCTACAGCTGGGCTGTGGCCCCGTGGAACACGGCAGGCGTGGGGGCCGTGTCCCAGGTGGCCAGACATAGGGCTCTGGCAGCCCTGGAAGGCGCGGCGCTGTGTGGTGCTGCTCAGACCTGGAGGGTCCATACGGGGCCGCCAAAGAGGCTGGGTGGACCAATGGTCGCAGCCAAGAGGAACCAGGCCATCTTATGGCCCCTGGGCATGGACAGGAGACAGTGACAGGCACCAAATGTTTCCACCACATGGAGACCGAGGCGCTGGGTTCAGTCCTCACCCCTATGGCCGAGGAACGGGCACTTGGTTGAGGACCCAGGATGGACTAACTACGTTCCCATGACAGTCTGGGACAGGGGCTCAAAGTGGCCATGAGGGTTAGTTATGGAAGAGGAAGGAGGCTGGTGTCCCGCCCCTGGGTCACAGCCGGGATGGGGCTCACCTGTCGCTCCCGTTCCAGGCGCATTCGAACTTGTCGAAGATGCAGTCATTCTCGTACAGGGAGCAGAGCTTGCTCCGAAGGTAATCGTGGACCTGGAGAGGGAGAGAGAGGTGAGCGGACGGGTCCCTGACTGCCCTGCCCTCCACAGGGAGGGGCCCCGAGAGCTGCGAGGGGTGGAGGGAACCCCGGCACCGCACTGGTCATCCGGAAGGACGCGCAGCCCTGCACATGGCCAGCCCTGAAGTGTGAGCAGGACAGGGAAATCAGCAGCACCAGGAAGCAGAGTTCACAGGGACGAGGGACACCTACAGCCAGGGGCCAGAGCCTGGCTCCACCCCTCCCTGGCCATGTGATCTTGAACAAGTGATGTCACCTCTCTGAGCCTCTGTCTTCATCTTCAATGTGCTAAGAGCACAAACCTGGGTGCTCTGGGATTTAATGTAGGATGGCGCTTGGTGGAGGTCGTGCCCTTTGAAGGTAACAGCAATCCCCAGGAACACAGGGCGGCCTCGTGGAGAGAGGGGAGGGGGGAACTCACACGGGCCTCTCCAGTGCTCCCTGGACAGGCATCCTCATTCCTCCACCAGATGAGGACTGAGCTCAGAGAGGTTAAGTATCTGGCCCGAGGTCACACAGCTTACATGTAGCAGACAGGCCCTTCCCCAGCTACCTGACACCACAGGAAGATGGTGACACCCACGACCCCCGTCCACCCGACTACAGCCTGTCCTCCCAGTCTCCACCCAGAGGGCCTCCTGGTGCCCAGTGCCCTGCGGGGCGGGGGACGGGGCTGCTGAGACGACGGACACGGGCTCTGCCCTCTGGCGGGGGAGCAGGTGACTGGGTCCCTGAAGCCTGGCTTCGCCTCCTTGCGCTGGGGATCGGGAGGCAGAAAGGCCAGTTAACACAAAATGTGAATGGCGGTGTGGAGGCACAGCTATGTGTCCCCTTGACGGGGCCACGGGAGACAGATATCTGGTCCGACATTATTCCAGCTGTTTCTGTGAAGGTATTTTTTAGAGGAGGCTCACATTGAAATCAGTGGGCTCCAAGTAGAGCAGATTCCCCTCCACCACGTGTCCGATCAGTTGAAGGTCCGGACTCAGGCTGCTGCTCGTCCCTGGGTCCCCAGCCTGCCGCCCGCCCTGTAGACCTTGGGCTTGCCCAGGCCCTACAATCACCTGAGCCAATTATTAAATGGACTGGCCTCTCTCCATCCTGTTGCTTCTGTTTCTCTAGAATAACACAGGTGGTCAGGGATATAATAGAAAACAGCAGCATCGGAGCACAGAATGGGGTGAGGCTGGGTCTGGAAAAGGCCCCTTGCTCCCAGCTGGGGGCCTGGTTCTACACCCCCCACCCCAACCGCCTCCTGTTGAGCCTCGCCTACCCTCTGCCCCAGCCTGCTGGGCCCACCGTGGTCCGCCTGCCTGGAGGGTGAGGCCACGGCTCTTCCCCCTCTCTGGAGTGTGGGTCTAGCGCTGCATAGGCGCAGGCTCTGGCTACAACCAAAGGGACGTGCGGTGCCTGCCCATTTGGCAACAGACAGATTCTAAGTGCTCCCGTTCTGCCTCTCCTGGCCCACACCCGCGGGTGCTCCTTGCTTAGTCACCAGCCTGAGCAGCACACTGGTCCAAGCATGCGTGTTCTCCTGGGCTTAGCACTTCATGCCCCCTGGTGGCAGGATGAGGGAGAGCACTGGCTCCAGAGAAGCCAGGGTAGGACTCAGCAATGTGTCCTGGGACCCAACGCCTTCAAAAATAGTGGGACAGAGAGAATACAGCCCCATGCCCAGCGCAGCTGGGAGGCCCAGTGAAGTGACAGTGTGGCGCATTCAACACCCACTCCACAGAGGCCATCGAGTTAACTTTCCCAGCTGCGGTGGTGGCTGGACAGGGACCTGTTCTAGCCACTGAACGGTAAGAGGTCTTCTGAAGAGTCCTGGGGAAGCTTTTGTGACTCTGATAATACTTCTGCATCTCCTCCTGTTTCCTACCTAGAATGCAGGCAGACTGCCTGGAGATGTGGCTGCCGCTTGCCACCATGAGGTCCCACACCTGAAGTGGAAAATAAATACCTAGATGATAGTGGACTGGACCACAGAAGCAGCCACGGAGACAGTGATGGGGCCACTCGCCATTCCTGGACTGTCCCCTCCACCACCCCCCCAGACTCCCTGTGATGGGAAAAAGCAACCCTTATTTGCTAAGTACTGCAAGACAGCCAGACATAATCCTGCCACACACAATTTCTAACACATAAGTCGCCCAAAACGGTGAGTTGCTGTGTTGCTTCCCTGTAGCTATTTTTACTATTTTGGAACCAATAGGTCAGTGGGTCAGGAGCTGAGAACCCAGCCTCGGGCCACATCCCAGAGCACTCCCCTGCTTTATCAGGTCCTATGAGCTCCAGGACTTGCAGGAGGCTCTACACCCTCTGCCTGCAAGCTACCCTAGAAGCCAATGCACCTAACTTCAGGGGCCTGTGCTGACTCCAGGCTGTAGAACAGCGAGGGTCCAATGGGTCTGGGAAGTCATCTCCCTACCCTGGCCCCAGAGAGAGCTGGAATGGTCACCCTGAAAGCCTGAGCTGGGCTTGCTTTGTCCCTGTCCCAATCTTGGGCCTCTGACATTTCCTGAGGGGCCCAGGTGGGCAGATCCCCCCTGGGGTGTACAGTGGGGGAGGGTCCTGGGGAGGTGGGGGCATAGGACCTCACATGTGGCTAAAAAAGAGGCCATCCCCAGGAGATGCTCTTGCGGGCACGAGGCTTCCAGGAGCAGCGTTAACATGTGGCCGGGGAGGCTTCAGAACACCCCATCCTGGGAGCTCTGCACCCCTTCCCCAGGGCCCTCTGCCACCCAGGACACATGCCTGCCTGGACCTTGGCAGGGAGGGAAGGGAGTGTGGGGCACTGGGTCTGGGCTCTGACTGCCACTGTCCAGCTGCAAGACACTTCCCCGGTCCCCAACCCCACCCAGGTTCCCTTTCTGAAAAACAGGGCTGATGCCACTCTGTGCACAGGAACAGCAAGGAACAGAGGTGACCCACTGCTACACTTTGGATTTGGAATGTCCCCTAAACCTCATGTGTCAGGCAATGCAGCTGGGTTTGGAGGTGGGGCATAGCTGGAGAAGGTGGGTCACTGGGGCATGGCTTTGAGGACGGTATCTGTCCCTGGCCCTTTCCTCTCTCTCTGCTTCTGGCTGCCATGCGTTGAGCAACTTTTCTTTGCTGCGCCCGGCTGCCATGATGTTTCTGACTTGGAGTTGGCCAACCATGGACTGAACCTCTGGAACCATAAGCCAAATAAACCTTTCCTCCTCTATGTTGTTCTTGTCAGGTATTTTGGTCACAGTGACACAAAAGTAAACTAATACAGAAATTGATGCTGAGACGTAGGATTGTTGCTGTTTCTAACCTGATCATGTAGTTCAGAAAACTGGTTTATGGGAGGAATTGGGAAACTCTTGGACATGCAGGCTGGAGATGCCTTAGCATGATGTAAGCAGAGCTTGATGGATGATTCTAGAGGAAGTTCAAAAGACCAGAATGCCAATAGGAATACGGAGAGTGAAGACCATGCTCAGGAGGCTTCACATGGGAATGAGAACTCTATCAGGAACCAGATGAGAAGCCATTTGTCTACATTCTGGCAAAGAACTTGTCTACCTCTTCTCTAGGCCCTGAGACTTTCTCTGAGGCTGATTCTCTTTTGTGTGTGTGTGGTACTGGGGATTGAACCCAGGGGAGTTCTACCACTGAGCTATACCACCTGTCTGGTTTATTTATTTATTTATTTATTTATTTATTTATTTATTGTGGTACTGGGGATTGAACCCAGGGGCATTCTACATCTGAACTACATCCCCATCCCTATTTTTAATTCTTTATTTTGAAACAGGCTCTCATCAGGTTGTGGAGGGCCTCACTAAGTAGCTGAGGCTGGCCACGAACCTGTGCTCCTCCTATCTCAGCCTCCCAAGTATTGGGATTACAAGCGTGCGCCACCATGCCTGGCTGAGGTTGAATTTTAAAATGGATTAATAAATCTGGTGGAAGACATTTCAAGGAAGCATAGCATTCAGGTGGTGGCATGGGTATTGCTGGTGGCTTTTAACCAGGTTTACTGTGAGAATCAGGAGCAGAAAGCAGAGGGAAAGATTTTTAAAACTTGCACTTTGGTTAGAAAAACAAGTATAAAATTGGGGCCAAGCAAGGTGTGGTTGCTAAAGAGATTATGACCACCAAAGAGAAATTAAGTACTTTGGACAGAGACATGGGAAAGATGCCTTTAGGGTATCTCAGGAATCAGCAAAATCCTGCCCATCTCAGGCTCAAGGGTGCAAAAGTGGAACTTTGTTTGAAAGAGGTCAGTTTGAGAAGAGGCCTTGAGTGCACTCTGCTCACATGGGGCACCTAGTAGTTTGTTTCTACAGGATTCATTTCACCGTGCTCAGCCTCCCAGGCACTCACGGGCCACTGCAGCCCCGGTTCAAGGAGTCCTGGCTACTGCTACAGCTGACAGTAGGCCTTGGTGATGTTCACAGGGCGCTGGTTCTGCAGGAATGCAGGATGCTGGAGTTAACGGGTCAGGGAGGCTTCCACTCAGATTTCAAAGGACCACCTGGGAGGCCAGGCAATAGAAAGCAGAGTCGGAATCCCTGCAGGCAGCACCTGAGGGGGCCACGAGGGAAGTGTGGGATAAAGCTGACGCTGCAATGGGGACCTCAGGAATTAAGAGCTGCCAGGAACATGGAACATCTGCCAAGGAAAGCTGCAGGCTGCAGAGAGCCAGGCTGAGAGACAGGCTTGTGGACTGCAACCAGCAAGGCCCTGGGGCGGAGATGCCCAAGCCCTTTGAGACCACATCTCACCACCACGTGGCCTGGATGCCAGACATGGAGCTAAGGGCTTAATGTTTGCCCTGCTGGGTTCTGGTCTTACTTTGGTCCCATCCCTTCTTTCTATGCCCCTATTCCTCCTCGTGGAATGGGAGTGTTTACTCTGACACTGAAGTATGTAACCTGCTTTTTATTTTTACGGGGGCTCACTGCTAAGAGTTTGAGTCTCAGAGGAGACGTTGGACTAGGACTTTTGAGCAATGCTGGGACTCTTAAGACTGTGGGGATGCTTGCAGATGGACTAAATACATTTTGCACTGTGATGTGGACATGAGCTCTGGGGTTCAGGAGCTGAGTGTTAGGGTTTGGATTTACACATGAGCTTTGGGGGGACCTCGCAACGCAGCTGGGTTCAGAGGTGGGCATGGCTGGAAGTGTAGTTCATTGGAGGCGTGGCCTTGAGGACTCTATCCTTGGCCCCTTCCTGTCTGTCTGCCTCCAGCCTCCGTGAGTTGAGCAGCTTCCCTCCACCACACCCTGCTGCCATGAGCCTCCTGCCTTGGAGTCATCCAAACATGGACCAAACCTTTGAAACCATGAGCCCAAGTAAACCTTTCCTGCTCTAAGTCAGTCACAGCAATGAAAAGCTGACAGGCCCCATCAAGTGCACCCCCTCTCCCGTGTGCCTCATATTGGTGAGGCCATGAGGATTCAGCTGGGGTTTTGGGGGACATGTTTCCCAACCACATCCACATGACCAAATCCTACTCATCCTTCAAGGTCGAGCACAATACAACCTCCTCCTCCAGGAAGCACTCAGGGTCTTCCCAGCTCCTGACATGACTGCATCCAGCTTTGAAGCAGGGCCACGCTTTTTCAAGTCCATGTGTCATTTTAACACGTGAATTTTGTTTCCTAACCCAACATCTCTGGATGGACCATGATAGGAAAACAGTAAGCGATCCCCACCAGGGGGGCTCCCGTGCCTCTCCCTGCACGCTGGCTCGCACGGCCTGTGCTGGGGCCGGAATGTGCGCTGCCCCTTGTCACCTCCACACACAGTGTTTCCCGATGCTCGCTGGGAGAGGGCAACGCTTAACCCACTGAACAGCAGGAGCGCAGATGCTGTGTGTGGGGGGCAGCCCTGCACCCTGCATTCGTTCCCACCCCTCCCTGAAACTGAGGCCCAGGCCCCGACTGCAGGCTCAGCTCAGGGTGTCCCCGCCCCCCAGGAGTCAGGGCCAGGCTGGGGACGCCCCCCAGGAGTCAGGGCCAGGCTGGGGACGCCCCTCCAACCGGGGAAGGCCGGGGAAGGCCGACCCGCGGCGTCTCCTGCTCACAGAGGCCCGCGGTTTCCCGGCTGCAGCACCCACCTGGTAGGTCTCAATGGGCCTGGCCTCCATGTTGAGGTCCCAGACCTTGACTGTGAGGTAATCCCGCGTGAGCATGTACCGGCCGCTGTGGCTAAACTTCACGTCCGACACGGAGGAGATGATTTCAGAGAAGAAGGAGCGGTTGCTGGGGTCCTCAGGCTCTTCAAAGACTGCAAAGACGGAGAATCGACCACCATCACTGGGCAGCCCCTCACAATGAGTCAGAAAGACAGACAACTCTGCTTCCACCCTGAGCCCAGCTATCTGTCTGTACAGTCATGTATTCATTCATCAAACCTATAACCATACTCCTATAGGGCATTAGGCCCAAATGGACCCTCCAGAGGGGGAAGAGCCAGCCCCTCGTGGGAACAGTTTTTATTGAGCATTTATTCTGAGTCAGAGTCTGTGATGAGCTCGTCCTGTATTACCTCACCTAACCCCCTATAAAAACATCAGGTCAATACCCTTCTTCTCCCCATTTTATAGCCAAGAAAACTGAG
The DNA here is from genome assembly GCA_004027185.1 of Glis glis. Taxonomy (NCBI): domain Eukaryota; kingdom Metazoa; phylum Chordata; class Mammalia; order Rodentia; family Gliridae; genus Glis; species Glis glis. The sequence goes on from PVJS01001008.1 coordinate 60,520, forward strand.
GCAGGTGGCTAAACACTGCCCAGGTCTCAGAGCTGGAAGAAAGTGGTGGATCTGTGCTTTCCTCTACTGCCCTCTATTGGTGATGCCGGACACCAGATTGCAAAGGTGTCAGATGTGCCAGACATTGTCCACTAACTGTCCTGGGACCTTGGGGAGGTAGTTGTCTCTGTTTATGGTGTAGAGGGTGCTCATGGTTAATCAGATCTTACGGTGGCCCTGGTGCTGGAGCAGGTGCCTGCGGGCCCGGCATTCACATCTGAGACTCCATGGAGAAAGGATGGGCGGTGGGGTGGGCAGCCATGTACTTGCTAGTCTGAGACTTAACTGCTTGACAACCTGACCCGCGGTCCCCATGGAAACGGCTGAGCGGCAGCCCTGCCTGCTGGACTATTCTGCAGGCCTGAAATAGGGACGTGGAGAGCTGACCACAGGCCCCCAGAGGCTACGCGGTCCCCTCCCTACTGGCTCTTCTGCTCGCAAGGTGTCACACCCCGCTTCCCAGGTCTGTCCCAGCCCTTTAGCCCCTCCTCCAGGGCCCCCCAGTCCCCTCCTGTCCCAGGTTGAGGCTGCTCTGCCACCATCTTTTCTAGAAATACAACTCTGGTCCAGCCCCCGCCGAAGGGCAGCTGGGGCACTCCATGCCTGTCAGATGTGCTCACACCCTCATTCATTCATTCATTCATTCAGTGGCTTCATGCTGAACACCTACTATGTGGCAGGTGCTGCTTCAGGCCCTGGGGCGATGCAGTCTGGGATACAACACTCCTGCCCCCATGGACCAGCGTTCTCACAGGGACAGGCAACAGAACTTAGTTAGGCAGGCGATGGGCCCCGACTCACAGAGGTGCACCCCACAGCATACTCAGTGTCTTGGAATGATGGCTGGAGCCTCCCACCAGCCCTGAGGAGGAGAGACCCGCACAGGTCAAAGGTAGAGGGACAGACGGTGGGCGCTGGCCCACCACAGCCCTGACCCTGGCTGGCCACAGGCATTTCTGATGGTTTTAAGGATGAAGGGGCCAAAACCTCAGAGGCCCTGTGGGAAGGGACACTAACTGGCCTGAGAAAAATTCTCCCTAAAAATCCTTTTTTCTTTTTTAACATGTCATTGAAATTTTTGATACAATAGATTTCCCCCCCAAAGACAGACGAAGCTACTATTCCATGTCAATCTTCCCCTACCCAACACACACACACATGCACACATGCACACACACGCGCGGGCACACACACACACACACACACACACACACACATGCTGCACCTCCACCAGGGCATTAATAAGAGAGAAGGGGTTTTCCTCTAATTGATGGACTCACTAAGGACATTTCATAGTAATTACTGCTGCCAAGAATTGACAGACACGACTCCCAGAGCTGGTCCCTCCTGATGGCCCAGCCCGGTCTCTCCGCCCTCACCCTGGCTCTTTTATGTGCAAGTCACAGGGCTGAGTTAGCAGAGGTCTCCCTCCGTCTCCTCCTTTCTGATTTTGCAGAAACCCTGGCTTAACCCTGAGAACCTCGCCCTCCGCCCCTCCTGCCAGGGCCCGGGCGCATCGGTCAGCTAGGTCCACACTGAGAGTGAGTGCTCCTTCAGGTCGTGCCAGACACCTGCTGGCTTCCCCAGCCCCTGCCCCGCCATGTGCCCCCGGGCATGCCCACGACATCCCTGAGCCCAAGCCCCTCACCTGGAGGAAGAGAGCAATGGACGGAGAGGTGATACCTGGGCAACTGTAGCTATTTTTAGCTATTTTTCACATCGTTTTCTCCTCCTGAGATCCCTTTTACCATTTTTAGCTGGTCTTTCCTATTAACTCTTCTGCATCCTTCTGAACCCCAGCTCTAATACCTGGCTCTGTGCATACTGTTCAAAGCTCTCTTAAGAAATCAAACGCTCACCCTGTGCTGCCCACACGGCCCCAGACGCCCTCTGACAGGGCGCACGCAGGTGCATGGTCACCTGGTGGGCTGTGTGCTGCCCTGGTCACTGGTCACCTTAGCATCCCTGCCCAGGATGGAGCCTGGCTCGGCCCAGCCCTGCCCGTAGAGCAGACAGAGCCTCTGGGGCTGCCTGGGACGTGCTCCTCCTCCATCCCCTCCTGATGTCTCTCCTGCAACCTGGTCATATGCAACTGGGGTTTCCAGGCCCCAAGGTGAAGGCTTCCCTCAGTGGGAAGTGGCCTCTCAGTGTCCACAGCGCCCTGTCGTTATTGGCATCTGGACAGCGTTTCCTGGGCGTGGTGGGGAGGTGGGGTGACACTCAGCCGAGGGAGCTGGGCTGGGGCATCAGGGTTAGCTGGGGGACACACACGGGCTAAGCCACGCGCTCAGGGACGAGGTGCAGATCAGTGAGACTCTGGAGAGAAACACATGATGGGGCTGTGGGTCCTTGGAGGTAGAGAACACAGAAGGGCCAAGGGGTCCTCCTGGTCACTGCTCTTAGCTGACCAGGCGACGGGCCACTTCTCTGCCCTGGTATGACACCAGGCCATCATGGGATTGCAAGGAGCACAGGTGCCCAGGCTAGCCCCTCTGAGCCCAGGCTGGCCCCTCTGAGCCCAGGCTGGCCCCTCCTCTGGCAGTGCTGGAGGAACTGGGAGGGGTCTGTACAGCAGGAGCAGGGCAGGGACTAGGGATCGCAGTGCCGCTGGGCACCGGTGCCTCTTTAGTCCCTCGGGTGCCGCTGTGGGGAGGGGCCTCCCGAGGCTGTGCAGAGTGGGGGCGGGGAGTTCTTAGAGGTGGTGGGCACAGTAATCGCTCTGAGGGACAGTGACAATCATCACTCCCTGCTCAGAATCATGCCTGCTCAGGAAAGCCAAGGCAGAAGAAAGAGAGATGCAGGAAGCAGAGGCCAGAGTGACGCGTGTGGGAGATGAAGAATGCCGCGGTTCTAGCAGCTGGAAATGTCCAGGACACAGACTCTCCCTCCAGAAGGAACCAGCCTGCCGACGCCTCCGTTGTCGGACCTCCAGAACTGGACAGAACGCGTGTGTGCCGTTTTATGCCACAGAGACAAGCCAGCTCTCCCCGGGGCTCGCAAGCATTCAGATACCCTCCATTTCCTTGTCTTAGAGACGAACCACACGGCCCTCCGCCAGGGCGGCTCTGGGGATGTGATGAGCTGCTGCCTAGAACGGCGGTGTGTACCCAGCGCCCGGCGAACGCAGGCTGCGGTTATTATTTTGCCCTGTCCTGGGCCAGGCACACGGTCCGGGCCGCACAGAGGGTCTCTCCCGTCCTCCCCCGCTCTAAGAATCTCTGCTCCAGCACAGCCCTTGCTTTCAGCAGACTGCTGTCAAAAGCAGAAATAACTGTCTATTTTGAGGACTCACGTATGGCTGTTTCCATGGTTACCCTGTCACAACGCCTAGCAGACAAAGGACCCATATTTCTAGTGCTTCAGAGAGAGACAGAAGCCATGGTCAGGAGAACAGGGTGGCCCGGGCGTTCCCCGCTCGGCCCTGCCGCGGGAGGGTCTGGGGAGTTAGAGTGCTGCTAGGACCCTCGGTTTCCTCATCTGGCCAGTGGCAGAAATGAACGTCCCCGTGTGGTCCAAGACACTCGTGATTCAGTGGACGGATTGCCACGCGTTCATCCTGTTAGGGAAACGACGCTCTGAACATGTCTCTCTGGGGCGTCGCTACCAGCCGCTGCCTGGGTTTCCAGCTGCGAATGGATAAACCCACACGAGTGGGAGGCGAAGAACTAGTCTCGTCTCCAGGTCTCTAAAGAAAGTTGGCCGCAAGAGCAGCCATTCGTGCTCTGACTGGAATCAGCCACCACCACCTGCTAATGGGGGATCGGTCGCTTCATTTCTCACGAGAACTAAGAGCAAACACAGTCTGCACGAAGCACACGGGCCGGGGGTTTCAACTGTCACCACTTATTTATGGCAAAGTAAATGAGAGGAGAAAAACAAGCCGGAAGGGCCTGTTAAAGACTGGTGAGCGGGCCTTTTACCAGCGTTCAAGAGAAAGACTCTGGGGCTAGGGGTGTGGCTCGGGAGTAGAGCGCTCGCCTAGCATGCACCAGGGCCTGGGGTCCATCCCCAGCACCTGCAAAAATAAATAAGTAAATAAGTAAAGAGAGAGGGGGAGAGGGAGAGGGAGAGGGAGAGGGAGAGGGAGAGGGAGGGATTGATTCTGTGCAGGTTATGAAGTCCAAGAATGAAAACAAAATTCTAGATAAATTTAAAACACAGAATTAACTCCAACAGAAAATTGCATAAACCACTAATCAAAAAAGTAATGGAACTGGTTTTTTTGTTTTTTGTTTTCAATGTCCTCCCTTGAAGACAACAGGCAGATTTTCATGTGAGCTTTACCAAGACTTCCAGGGGCAGGTGTATTATACCAACTTCCAGAAAAAAAGGAGAGCTACCCAGCTCAAAAAATCTCAAAAATCGGGGCAAAGAGAGGCCAGGAGAAGAAAATTGGAGCCGCCTTCACTAAGGAACATGTGTGCAAAACCTGGAGCAAACCACAGACAGCCTGCCGGGTCTGCGGACTGGCACGGTGGGCTGGGGAGGGGCCTGGACACCAGGAAGCTCTCGGGAGAGTGGCTGGCAGCTAGAGGGCACCGTGCCATGCAGAGCTCATGGTGGTCCAGAAGACTTGATGCCAATCCCTCTATGCCTGGCCCTAGGAGAGCCTTCTAGAACTTCAGAGCAATGTGGGCAGGGCAGGATCTAAAGCTCATGTTCCCCACAGTGCCCGGAGATGGGGGCGTGAACAAAACTGGAGTTGAGTCACCGGAAGCAGCTTCCTTTCTCCCACTCAAGCCTGCAGGTGTCACACGGTGCTCACACATCACCAAGCGCGTGGCAGTCACGTGGCCAGGATCGATGCGTGCATGCCCGGGCTCGGGGAACATGCACAGTTCTCATGCAGCTGCCACGGTGGGTGGCTGATCTGTCACCCCCCTGGGGACCCGGATGGCATTACTGCAGGAGCCAAGGCGCTCCCGGTTCCACCTCCACCAAGAGCATCGTTCAAACAGCGAGGGGCAGAGACGGTCCTGTGTCAATCTCCCCCCCAGGCCCACCCTTCCTGGCCACGTGTGTTTCCTGATTCAAGGTTGAAATCTTTTATCAAAACACAAACATAAAAAAAACTGCCAACAAAATATCAGTTGTTGTCTCAGTCCACCCTTTGGGGACCCTATCTTGACCGGTCTGCTCTTTTATTCTCCCTCTAACTCGTTTAACAATCATCTCCCTGTGTCATTAAAAAATCTTCTAAAACAATACCGGAAGTGAAATGACTAAGGTGATTCTGCTGCCCGGGCGTCAGCACGGTGACCTGTCATCTGCTCCATCACACGCTTCAGCTGCTGCCGAACGCCAGACCTCAGCGTCCGCTTGCCTGCTGGACCCCGGTCCTTGTCAAACATCCATCTCCTCGGGTCCCCTACTGCCTGCCTCCCACGCACTTAGAGGATCTTCCCCTGACCTGTGCGTCCTGGGCATCCCACCCTGCCCCACTCTGACTCAGTTCCCCCAGCCTTCCCCGCTTCCTCTCCATACCTTCCAGCACCACCCTGGGAGCCTCTGCCCCTGCAGAGCACTCCTTCTGGGACATTCTTCCCCAGAAACCCCCATGGCCCACCCCCTCGGGTGTCTATTCCGCCATAATCTCTCCAGTTTGACCCTCCCTGGCCCTGCCTACCCTGCACCTGACATTGTTAACTAGTTACATGTTCATCGTCTCTGGACCAGCGCTCAGCCTGGAGGGTGGCCTCTGACCCACGCGCATGGCGGGACTGGCACCAACTCGACCCTGGAGACCCACAGAGCACGGAGGAGAGCAGCGGGCAGGACGTGGGGACAGACCTGGCCAAGGAAGGAGGAGGGACCTGGAGACTTTGAGCACCCTGAGCCGAGTCCTGGGCTGGTGCCACGCCTACCCTGGCTGCCAGAGAAACCCACTGCCCAGGGGAACAGTGCGACCCGACACCAGCCAGCTGCACAGAGACTTTACTAAGCTCCCTCCACGACTGACTGCCATCATTCATTCATTCATTCATTCATTCAGTGCTTCTTTGCAGACACTGTTACAGCACTGTGCACAGATGGAGAGGTGGGCCAGAAAGACAGAGTGCCTGCCTCCCGCTGGGCACGGCCTGCCCGGCTGCCCCGCAGGGCCACCAGGAGGAGAAGCACATCAGCCCGCTCTCCTCCAGGTGCTGTGGGGACCTGTGGCAGCGTGCGGCAGGGGCCACAGCCCAGCTCCAGCAGCCCAGCCCCACCGTGTTCGGTTCTGGGGACCCGGGGCCTCAGTTTCCTCAGAACCTGTGTGACAATAAAATGACAAAGGCAAAGAACTTGGCTGGGACCAGGCTCCGCCCGAGCGCTCAGACACGCACTGTGGAGTCGCTGCTCTGCCATATGCTCCCTGGACCTCCAGGGGTGCCCCTGGGTGCTCCAGGATGAGGAGCCAAGTTACACACACAGCCTCCAGGGAGCCCGGGGCTGCTCGGGGAGATGCAGCAGCCCCCGGAAGTTCTGGGAGGGAAGGAGGCTTTGGGGGAAGAGGAGGGTCCTGACCCAATGTGGCAATCAGAGAAGGCTCCTGGAGGAGGTGACACTTCAGTTTGGTCCCCTTCTGTATCTCCTGGCCCTTATCCTGGAGTCCCAAACCCTGGGAGCCAGGCAGCTCCTGGCTGTGCAGGAACCCGGGGTGGCAGGATCAGGTTCCGGTGCCGGCCAGAGCCAAGGCAGCATGGTGCCTGTGCACCCCACCAAGCGGCACCCACGTGGCCCGCACCCGCCCACCCCAGCAGAGAGCACCCGGCCACCGCCACCCCTCCCTCTGCACAGCCGCGGCCACGTGGGCACTTACGCTTTGAGTGCTTGTCACACAGGGCAGCTGCCCGCATGTCGCAGAGCCGCAGCGAGCCCTTGCTGCTGCTGTAGACGAAGAGGTTGCAGTGGTGCGGGTGGAACTCGGACGCCGTGATCACCTCCGTGAGCTCCTCCATGTTGGCCGGCTTGATGTCCACGATGTCTGCGGTGGCGAGTCAAGGAGGGCAACAGGTGCCATGGCTGCTCCACCTGCCTGAGGCTCCCAGCATCTCCACCACCCTGAGGCCAAGCTGCCTGTCTATCCCCCAAACCCCCAGACCAACAGCCCAGCCAGAGAGGCCCCCGAGCCCCAGACCTACACGGAGAACCGGGTGCCAGCTGCTCCTTGCAAATGCGTATCTGATGGATTGAACCCATTCTCTGAGGGGGTTCTCCTCCCAAGCCTGCCCCCATGCCCAGTTACTGCTTCCCAAAAGGGTCCTGCTCCTTCCTGGGAACCACTCAGGCTTCCGGCGCGCGCCATCCCACCGCCATCCCACTGACCAATAAGTTTAAAGGCCACGCAGCCCTCCAATAAGACGCAACACCAGGTCCGGTCAACCAATGGCAGTGGGTCAACTCAGCTTAAGCCGGTATTTAATCCCAAGCGTGGCGGCGCTCTCTCTCTCTCTCTGATCACCTTTCTTCTGACTCCCCGTCGCTGACCCCCCGCCACTTGAATAAATCTCGTGGCTGCATGGTTATCTCCGGTGTGGTTTTTTTGCCCTTCATTGGTGTTTCCGCCCGGTTTGGGTACCCCCACGTTTTGGTGGGACCTCACTTCAAGCCATAGGGCTTGACCCACTGGGAAGCCACAGCCTTCACCCATTATTTTGATTGCCTGCTTCGCATCCACCATCGGCCATTTTTAGGAGAGTTTCCCTTAATTCCCAAACTCCAAAACCTGTCAGGTCTCTCGCTGGGTGCTGACCGTGACCATCCGGTTGCCCCAAGCATTGACCCATTCGGGGAGGAACGCACCCCACCCAGATCTTCATGGTCGAGGTGGACCTCACGGAGTTTTAAGCTTAACCCTTAGATTCCTAAACCTCCTTCGGGCTGGTCCGACAGTAGTAGATTATCACCATTAATTGTTCGCAGTCAGGTACAGGTTAAACTTCTTGTACTGAGCCTTCACAGTTGGTTACTTGTGGTCAGTTACAGGTTAAATTCCTTCCTCACCACAATTGGTTGTTAACTGTTACAAGTTAAATTCCTTATTTTACCTTTCCCTTCCTCATCTCGGCCCCTCTCTGGACTTGGGTCTTCCCTCCTTACTGGTCCACTGGGACCTCCAAAATCTGAGCGCTCAGTGACCCATTGTCCTCCGGTCTGCTGGGACCTCTCGCCCGCTAGACCTCGGTGATGACTGGGCTCTCTGGGTTGAGACCTGCCATATCCTGTCCTCGGGGGACGCCTCTACGGACACATAATCCTCTCCATGGGGACTTCCTCCTCCATCCTGGCCGACTCCTCCCTAAAATGTCTCCTAAACAATTTAAACACCCTCAGCCTTACTCCCAATATTAAGCCTAAACGACTCATTAAATTTTGCACTCAGGACTGGCTCACTTATCCCTTAGACAACCAAAACAAATCCCCAGGTATGGGTCTCTCGATCCCGCACTTCTCAGGGATCTTTACAACTTTTGTGAGCGATCAAAAAAAATGGGCAGAGATTCCCTACATTCAGGCTTTTTCCTTTCTCCGTTCCAATCCTGCTCTGTGTATTTCTTGTTCTCCCAAGAATGTCCTCCTTGCCTATTAACCCAACCCCACACCTGTCCCCACACCTTCCTGTTCTTCTCTTGACGACTTCGACCCCACAGACGAACCCCCCCCCGCTATCAAAACCGCCGATCACAAAATCCAGCCCCTTCCTCTGTCCCAGCTCCCCAATTACCTTCTTCCAATACTTCCCCCACCTCACAACCCTCCCCTTCTTTTAGCCCCCCGGCCACCCGATCCCACACTTTACACCCACCACAACCTCCTCCCCATATCATAGCCCCGCTCTGGGAAGTCGCTGGGGCTGAAGGGATTGTCTGAGTCCATGTTCCCTTTTCAGTATCGGACCAAACCCAGCTAGAAAAACTCTTGGGCTCATATACCACAGACCCTACAGCCCATGTTCGGGAGTTCCAATGGGTTCTTCAGACTTACAATCTTACTTTCCATGACATCTATATGATACTTGCCAATACGCTTCTCCTGGAGGAGAGGAGGCGAGTCTGGGAGCAGGCGAGAGCACGTGCTGATGAGGCACACAGAACAAACCCTAATCATCCAGTAGGCCCGAGGCTGTCCCTGACAGGGACCCCAGTTGGAACTACAATGCCCCGGATGATCTAGCCCTGAGGGACCAATTTTCCACGTGCATCTTAGCGGGGTTAAAAAAAGCTGCCAAAAGGCGGTTAACTTTGAAAAATTGCATGAAATAATTCAAAAGAGGGAAGAAACCCCTTCCAAGTTTCTAGACTGATTAACAAAGGCTCTCCAACCATATACTAATCTAGACCCGGAATCCCCAGGTGGGCGACAGGTCCTCATGACCTATTTTTTCTCTCAAAGTTACCCTGACATAAGGGCAAAATTAAAAAAATTAGAACAGGGCCCTGCAGCCCCTCAGAGTGAGATCATGGCAGTGGCGTTTAAGGCTTTTCATAATTGGGATGAGGACACTGAACACCGCAAATACCAGCGATATGAAAAAATGGAACGCGCTAGGTTTCAAATGCTTGCTCAGGCACTACAAAACCCCGGGGGCTCATCAGGTGGTCCCCAAAACAGGCCATCCACCCAAAAGAGTAGACCAACGTCTGGGCCACGAAGCCCCCGGACCTTGTTTTAAATGTGGCAAGGAAGGCCACTGGGCCAAGGCGTGTCCAACCCCGAGGCCCCTGTCCCGGCCATGTCCCAAATGTGACCTGAAGGAACACTGGGCATCGGAATGCCCATACTACCTGCCGCCCTCACACCCGTGCCCCAAATGCTCTCAGCACGGACATTGGGCTGGCAATTGCCCCGCTTCCCGAAGGGGAGGTGGGCCACTGCCACCCTTACTGGGCCTGGTGGCGGAGGATTGACGGGGCCCAGGGTCTTCCACCTCGGCCATTGACATAGTCCCACAGGAGCCCCAGGTTACTCTTCACGTAGATGGCCGCCCTATTAAGTACTTGTTGGATACAGGCACCACGTTCTCAGTCTTAAGGGAGTTCTGGGGACACACCTCTCCCTCTACCTCCACCATACAAGGGATAGATGGTAAAGCCTTTCGCCCCCATAAGACATCCATCTTATCCTGCTGCCTACATCACCACTTATTTGCTCATCAATTTTAATTTTACCCCGTTGCCCCATCCCCTTACTAGGGAGAGACATTTTGGCCAAATTATGGGCCTCTGTTATCCTGCTCCCTGGCCCCTCCACTCCCATTTCCTCCCCTAAAACTATTCTTCTCCTCACGGTCTCAGAAAATGAACAACAAAGGGAAAATAATCCGTCACCCCCGGTTCCCGAGCATCTGGTCACTCCTGAGGTTTGGGACACTCAAACTCCCTCCCTAGCACATTGTCCTCCTGTTCAGGTCCACCTAAAGGACCCCTACAACTTTCCCAACAAACCCCAATATTCACTTCCGGCCACTAGCCTAAGGGACCTTCAACCTCTCATCTCAGACCGCCTTCGTAAGGGCTTTCTTAGACCTGCCACTCTCCATACAGTACACCAATACTTGCTGTAAAGAAACCTAATGGGTCCTTTCGCCTGGTCCAAGACCTCCGCCTCATCAACACAGTAGTAAAACCCATCATTTCTCGGGAAACAAAGGTGGGTCCCCAGCTGTCCTTCAGCCAGATAATCACACAAATCTCACAAGAAGAACAGGTCCTACACATGCAGATTAACTCAGCCCCTACTCTCCTCACCTGGTTCTCTTTTCTTAGTCAAGGCCTCCATCTTCTAAACACCTCTCACGTCCCTTCCTCCAACTGCTTTCTCTGTGCCAATTTGGAACAACCCCCTTTAATCGCAGTTCCTCTCCCATCCTTACCGGCAGTCCACAACACACCCACATCAGATCAACAAGCAGGAGCCCCAGACACGTTTTCAATCCCTGGTGTTCCCCTATATTCTACCGACACCTTTCCTCTCTGCTACGCGCCTTCCCCCAACCACTCCCACATTTGCAATCAAACACGCCTACCACCTTACCCACGGGCTCCGGACGGCGTTTTCTATTGGTGTAATGGCACTCTTTATAAAAATATTAACGACTCCCCTCACACACCTTGTATCCCCACAACCTTGGCCCCAAAACTCACATTACTTTCCTTTACTGAGGGACATCAGGCATATTTAGCTCAACCAACCTCCTTCTCTAACCCCCCTTCCTGACAAAAAAGGGCAGTCTTTCTCCCTGTTGTAGCTGGGGTGTCACTGGTAATGTCTCTCCTAGGCACCAGACTAGGTGCAACCTCCCTGGGATATAGCATTTCACAACTTCAGACTTTCCAGGCCGAAATGCAAAGCGCAATCGAGGAGACCGCCCAATCCCTTGCCTCTCTCCAGCGTCAAATCACATCCCTAGCTGGAGTCACCCTGCAAAACTGAAGGGCCCTTGACTTATTGACAGCTGAAAAAGGTGGGACCTGTATATTTCTCCAAGAAGATTGTTGCTATTACATCAACGAGTCACAGGTAGTAGAAACAAACATAAAAAACCTCCATCGTATAAGAGAAAGATTTCTCAAGGATTCCTCGGGGTCTAACTCCAACATATGGGAATCCCTTAACAATCCAATTGTAACCTGGCTCTTGCCAATTATGGGCCCTCTAGTTGGGATATTCATTTTTTGCATGTTTCTCTCCTGCCTTTTAAAATATTTACAAACCCAAATAAACAAAATTTCTAACCAAACTTTCAACCAGCTCCTCCTCAGGGATTATCAGCTGCTGCCAACTGCAGGTCCCTATTCACTCCAGGACGATCCCACATGCAGACATCATACGTGGACTACCTAAACCCCGGGGGAGGCTCAGGCCACCTCCACCCCATCCCTCTTCTTTTCCTTTTCCCCTTTCTCTCTTTCCTCTCATGCTCAGGTACCTACCAGTAAAATGCTATACCAAAGATGGTGCTTATTCCTGGATGCGCTGCGTATGGACAGCTGGCTCATCCCCCCTTTCACGGGAACTGCAGACTGGACAACCATGCTGACGGACCTATGGCTACAGGGCACCCTAATGGACTTTATTCCAGCTGAAATCTACACATTTGGTGCAGGGTTTTTGGGTATTCTCCTCTCCCTGGAACTGGGTCAGCCCAGTCTCCCCCCGCCCCCCACCGCAATCCATTGCCCCCCTTTGACAGCAGGAAGTAGCTAGAAAGACAACGCCCAATTCCCAAACAATATCAAAAAGGGGGGAATGATGGATTGAACCGGTTTTCTGAGGGGGTTCTCCTCCCAACCCTGCCCCCATGCCCAGTTACTGCTTCCCAAAAGGGTCCCACCCCTTCCTGGGAACCGCTCAGGCTTCTGGTGCATGCGCCATCCCACTGACCAATAAGTTTAAAGGCCACATGGGCCTCCAATAAGATGCAACACCGGGTCCGGTCAACCAATGGAAACGAGCCAACTCAGCTTAAGCCCGTATTTAATCCCAAGCGCGGCAGCGTGCACTCTCTCTGATCGCCTTTCTTCTGACCCCCCGTCGCTTGAATAAATCTCTTGGCTGCATGGTTGTCTCCGGTGCAGTTTTTTGCCCTTCAGTATTGACCTCGTGTCCTTGCAAAGCTAGACTGGACACCTCCCTCCCGACCCACACTCTCCCCCAGGATGCCCACCAGCTGCCCAGCCCCACACGGTGGTGTTCACGGGCCTCTCCCTGCTGCCCACAGAAGGGAAGTTTATTGTGCACCTCCTATAAGCTGAGCCGTGGACACACTTGGTGAGCGTTCACTCCTCTGTCTCTTTGCACTGTTTCTGAGTGTGTGGGCCTCTCTTGGTTCCCTCTGCAACACCCACTCCTCTCCTTCAGCCCACAGTACCAAGATTCTCCTGTGGGAAAAGCTCCTGCCTTCTGCGGCCAGCCTCGATCCATGCCTCCCAGCCCTGGGACCTGGAGTGCTGGGGTTGCCGGGAGACAGTGCCCCATGCCTGTTGGCTGGGTGGGTAAAGAGGGGATACTGCATGCCCCCATGACGGGGAAACCCTGAGCCTGAGGGTGGGGCAGACAGCAAGAGAGACCACAGAGAGAAAGGTCTGGTGAGGCCTTTTGAATCCTGGATGGAGCTGGACCTGAAGCCGTCGCCCCAGACTATTAATGATGGGAGCAGTACATTCCCATGTTTTGTTTAGAGTTAAGAATTTTGCAGCTTGCAAAAGAAGTGTCCCCAACTAATACACAGAGCACAGAGAGGGTAGCAGCCTGTCCAAGGTGACCCAGCAGAGTGGCAAGGCTAGATTCAGTCTTCTGACCTCCCAGGCCCCCAAGCCTGCTCTCGTCCTGTCCGTTCTCTGTCACCTGCAGCAGCAAATCAGAACCCCTTGGTGTAGCATTCAAGGCCCTGCACACCCCGGTCTCTTTCCAGCTTCAGTTCCTGGTGGCCCTGCTCAAAAGGGACAGGCCCCTCTGACAGTGACACCCTCCTTCCCCATCTCCTTAGCCCTGCTCTCTCAAACTCAACCCCCCTTTTCGGGAGCCCTGGATCCCAAGGGTCAGGCATGTGAGTCCTGGGTCTGCAGCCTCCTGGCTGTGTGGTCCTGAACATGTCCCCCAGCTCACCAAGCCTCAGCTTTTCATCTGCGCAATGGGCCGATTGCTCAACCTCATAGTTTTGATGTTAGGGGTGTGTGTGTGTGTGTGTGTGTGTGTGTGTGTGTGGTGCTGGGGATTAAACCAAGGGGCATTCTACCTCTAAGCAACACCCCCAACCCATTTTATTTTAATTAATTAATTAATTTATTTATTTATTTTTACAATACTGGGGATTGAACTAAGGGGCATTCTACCTCCGAGCTACACCGTCTCACTAAGTTGCTGAAGGCCTTGCAAAGTTGTTGAGTCTGGCCTCAAACCTGCAATCCTCCTATCTCAGCCTCCCAAGTACTGAGATTACAAGTGTGCACCACCACACCCGGCTTACTGTGAAGCTCTTAAGAGGCAAAGCCCTTCCCGCGCAGCCTGAGGCCTCGCAAAGCTCACTGAAGGTCAGTTGCCATTATTATTTTTTTATGATCTGGAACATTCTAGCTGAAACTCTGAGGCTCATCTGCCGGCGCGGCTCTCCTCCTCCCCACCCTGCTTCCTCCCAATATTATCTGACTCCTGTAAACATGAGTCTGTAAAATCCCAGGAAAGGGGGTGATGGTGCCATCAGAAGGCACAGGGAGGGCCTCTGGGCTCACCCTACTCTTGCTTCCTGGAAGCGCATCATGAACAAGAAACAGAATCGCACAAACACTGCAGAGAGGGAAAGAACGAGCTAGGTTCCGGTGCCTGGCTGGTTTCCACGCGGACTGTGGGCTCCTGGTATAAAAAGGAACAGGGATTAAATACTAGACATGACCCTAGAGGCTAAGAGCCTGGGCCCCCCCTCGAAGCTGACACACCTCCCACCTTCCTCCATGCGCTGCCCACTCCCGTAGGTCTTACCGTCTCTGAACCCCCTGGAGTGGGCTCTGGGGAGTGTGGCGGTTAGAAATGTCACACACACTAGTGCATCAGCGTGCATCCATGGCCGGCTCCAAAGAGCCCCTTCCCCTGGCCAGCCTAGGGGAATATTCATATGCTGGTTCCCCACCTAATTCTGCTCTAAGGGTCTGAGCGGTTTCCATTTAACCTTAATCACGTTGGCAGCTAAGAATTGTTTTCCCTACAAGGGGCTTGTCAGGCACAGGCGGGAGAGAGCAGCAGCTCATGCCGAGCACGAGCAGAGCAGGTAAAATTGCTCATAAGCCCCAGACACCTCCGCTAAGTGCCAGTTATTTTCATCAGAGTCCTGGGCTGAGGACACCCCCAAAACATGTGCCCATAAATCCTGACCCCCCACGCCCCAGAGACTGTGGCCCTATTTGGGAAAAGGGTTTTTGCAGACGTCATTAAGGATCTTGAAGTAAGATGACCTTGGATTACCTAGGCAGGCCCTAAATCCAACACAAGTGTCCTTAGAAGAGACACACAGAAGCCAGGTGTGATGGTGCATGACTGTAATCCCAGTACTTGGGAGGCTGAGACAGGAGGATCGTAGGTTTGAGGCCAGCCTCAGCAACAGAGCGAGACCCTTAGCAACTTTGTGAAACCCTGCTTCAAAATAAAAAATAAAAAGGGCTGGGTGTGTAGCTCAGAGGTAGAACGCTCCTGGGTTCAATCCCCAGTACCAGAAAGAGAGAGAGAGAGAGAGAGAGAGAGAGAGATGCAGAGGAGGAAAGATTGAAACCAGGGGGAGGCAGGATTGAATGGTGCAGCTACAAGGACCATGGACAGCCACCAGGAACTGGCAGAGACAAAGATGGATGGAGCAATTGCAGCCATGGAGGGCAGGTGGGGCCCCGCCCCTGCTCTGGTGTGAGGCCCTCTCATCCTGTTGGTTGGGGGATGCTGGGTGCCCCGGCTGTTCAGACAAGCCCTGCAGACTCTAAGAGGTGCCTGGGGTCGTCAACAGAGCTCAGAGGGGTACGCTCCACCCAAGAGCGAAGTCCACAGCTCTTCCTGTCAAGGACACAGGAACCCGGTCCACACGGGCCTCCCAGCATCTCAGGTGTGCAGGGATGTATATGGAAACACCGTCCCCTCCTGTCGCCAAGGGCATCGCCTGACCTGAAGCCTGGCCGGTCACGCCAGCAGGATGGGCCATCAGGAGGGCTGGCGACATGTGGAAGAGAAGGCCCCTGAGCACACGGTGGCACCAGGCTGAGCTCAGTCTCCCCACTTGCGCAGCAGGCACAGGACTGAGCGCCGCCCCTGCTCCCCGGGCTAATGGAGCCAGGCAGGTGAAATGAAGAAATGTTGCTGGTTTGTTCCAGCGAGGACCTGAGCGTTCACACCAGCACCAACCTGCACCGGGGCAGCTCGAGTGTAGACGTGAAGACACAGCCACTCACAGACTCCCAGATACTAAGAGCGGCGCTGTGCCCGTGCAGGCCAGGCATGGAACCCGTTGCTGCGGGAAGGGGCCGCTACACTCCAGTCCATCCAGGAAGAGAGGGGGCTGGGGAGGGACGGTCACTGCCCAGGGCCACACGTGGAGCAGCGGCAGAGCAGCTGGCATCCAGGGTCCTCCCACGTCC
Source organism: Glis glis (assembly GCA_004027185.1). Taxonomy (NCBI): domain Eukaryota; kingdom Metazoa; phylum Chordata; class Mammalia; order Rodentia; family Gliridae; genus Glis; species Glis glis. The sequence goes on from PVJS01001008.1 coordinate 76,650, forward strand.
GGAGTGAGGGTACTCCCTCTGACCTGCAGCTCTCCCTGCAGCACCCCAGGGCCCTGGAGCCGGGTCTCACTGGTCAGGCTTGGGTCCCTCAGCGGGGCGGGTGCTGAGCGCAGACAGAGGTTCCGCGAGAGAGCAGGCTGCGGCCTTGGGCTCCATCGATTTAAACGAGCAAAGCGTGGTTCATCCAGACGCCTTGGCAGGAGCCCGCTCTCAGGACAGGAGAGGTGGTTACCATGGCAACCGAGCAGCCGCTGGGGTGAGGGATGGAGGCGGCCTTGCAGAGGCCCTCGCCGTGAAGAGCCTCCCACGTAGGGATGCTGCATGGGGAGGGGGGAGTGGAGGGGTCCTGCACATGGAGGCCATCCAGAAAATGCCATCCAGAAAAACTGCTTTTCTCAGCTAATTTTCTGCAAAAGATGCGTGGTTACAAATGTGAGCTGTGAGCACTCAGGCTACACCATGTCGGGTCCCACAGGGGGATCCCGGCTGCCGCAGAAGAGCAGCTTAACCAGCAGATGTTGAGTTCTCGTAGTCATGGTGCCCAGAAGTTCAAGGTCAAGGCCAGGCTGGTTCCTTCTAAGGCCTGTCTCCTAGGCTTGAAGGTGGGCCACCTGCTCACAGGGCCTCTGTGCTCGTACATCCTTGGTTCCTATGTGTCCTCTTCTTATTAGTTGTTGTTGTTGTTGTTGTTGTTGTGTGTGTGTGTGTGTGTGTGTGTGTGTGTGGTACTGGAGATTGAACTCAAGGGCATTCTACCTCTGAGCTATAGCCCCAGCCTTATTTTATTTTTTTATTTGGAAATAGGGTCTCGCTAAGTTGCTGAGAGTCTCACTATGGCCAAGGCTGTCCTACAACCTGTGATCTTCCTGTCTCAGCCTCCCAAATACTGGGATTACAAGCGTGTGCCACCACGCTTGGCTTTATAAGTTCTTATAAGGACACTGCTTAGAACACCTTATTGACGCTGGGCTTGGTGGCGCACGCTTGTAATCCCAGTACTTTGGGAGGCGGAGACCGGAGGATCTGGGTTTGCGGCCAGCCTCAGCTCGCTCTCTCTCTCTCTCTCTCTCTCTCTCTCTCCCCTTAGTGAGGCCCTCTGCAACTTCATGAGACCCAGTTTCAAAATAAAGTATAAAAAATAGGGCCAGGGGTGTAGCGCAGAGGTAGAACGCCCCTGGTTTCAATCCCCGGTACCGCAAAAAAAAAAAACAAAACAAACAAAAAAAAACACCTTATTGACTAGAGCTCACAATCCCTCCTGGGGAGCTGAATCTGGCTCTGGGCCGCTCCGTGGGACCATGCCCTGCACGAGCCACTACAGCCCTGCTCTCTGGTGGCGAGTCAGTCTACATAGCTCTGCTATGAGCCAGCCATGTCATCCCTAAACGCACAGACAGCAACCAGCCAGGCTATGCTAGGGAGAGAACGCGAAAGACTGAACTTGGAGTCCAGTCAGGGCTTCACAGTCCAGGCGCACGGCCAGCAGCTGTGTGGCCTCTCAAACGCGCAGCCTCTCTGCGCCCTGCCTCTCGCCTGTAGCCCGGGTTGACGCTACCTTGCAGAGGTGTAAGGGGATTCATGACATGCCGTATGTCAAAAGGCCTACCACACGGTTAAAGTCAGTTAAACCGGAATCAAGAATCAGTCTTTCTGTCCCTGGGGGGGGATCAAAGCAGGTTGCCAAAGGTACCACGCTGTCACCCCCCGGGAAGGAGGGGGGCTCGTGCTGAGCTGCACGTCCTGGTTTCTCAGAGCTGGGAGGGGAAGCCCAAGCATGGACCCAGCTGGGACACACAGCCAGGCCCCTGCACACCCCTGGCACCATGAAGGGGCCAACCAGATGTCACCTGGACCTCGGGGGCCCTGGGCCCAGCTGGGAAGGCAGATGTGGCTCCGAGATCCACAGGCCAGGAGCGACACGCAAGTGCATGCGACGGCTGCTCTGGAGAGACAGGCGCGTGTCCTCTGAGGCAGAGGCGTTCAGCCAAGCGGCAGAGTGGAGCGTGGGGGACACGTCAGCCGTGGGGTGGCTCCGAGGAGAGCAGGGAGAGGCTGAGAAGTTGCGAGAGTGGAGCGTGGGGGACACGTCAGCCGTGGGGTGGTTCTGAGGAGGGCAGTGTGGCAGCTGGAGCACTGTGGGGGAGATGAGCACGCGGGAGATGAGGATGGACAGGACCCAGGGCCAGGCAGGACTGGAGGGAGGGAGTGTGGGCTGTGTCCGGAAGGAGAGGAGAGAACTGACTTAGAGAGGCGCCTGGGGGAGGGGAGACGCACCAGGGGGAGGGGGTCTGAGGGCGGTGGGACCCCCTGTGAGGAGGAAGCGGGAGGGTCTGGGGCTCCAGCCTGGGGTCATGGGGGGTTGGTGGGGAGCATGTGATAGAAATGCCATGGGGACCTGTCAGGAAGGGATGGGACTCATGATAGGGCTGTGTGTCCCTTCCTATCATCTTCCAGAACCCATGCATGTGGCCACAAGTTACAAAACTTTCCCCTCTGTCCTGCAGGGGCAGGAAAAGCAACTGTTTTCCTTAGGAAAGGAGGACCAGGAACCGTTCCTGCCTCGATGGAGCTGGCCGAGCAATTGGAGGGACCGGGGTCTCGGAGAGGCCTCGGGCAGGGATGCCATCTCTCTGAGCTCGTCTCCACCTCTGCAAAGTGGGGAAAGTGCACCCCTGCGGGTCACCCTGAGGGCTAAACACAGCAGAGCCGCACCTCCTGTACGCTGGGCCCTGTGCCCGGAAGCCTGTAAACGTGCAGGACAGTGGTGTCCCAGGGTTGTCACCATCATGAACGACAGTCTGAGTGGCGTGACACCTGAGCATGAGGTTCTGCATCCAGACCACTCCAGCTGGAGCCCCGGCCCTGCACCTCCCAGCAGTGCAACTTTGGGCAGATTGTCTAACCTTAGTGTGGCTCAGTTTTGCCATCTGCAAAAGGGGGATGTTAATAATTCTGACTACACAGAGTGGCTGGGATTCAGTGAGTGTCTGTGTGCTGTGTGCTCAGAACACTGCGGCAGGAGTAGGTGCTCAGAAGTGGTGACAGCGGGCTGGGAGGCAGTGTGATGACCGCACAGCACTGGCTCCAGTGGGGTCAGCACCGCGTACAGAGGCAGCATGCCCCCCCCCACACACACACACAGGAGTCAGCCCTGCCCTTGGGAGGCCGATGGCCCAATTGACTGGCCTCAAGGCTGTGGTGTGCTGGCGTCTTCTCAGCCGCCTTCCTGGGGAGAAGAGGGACTGTTTTGTGTTTGTATATGTCTGTACTAGAAATATTGTCACCGTAGCCCAGTTCGAGCCACCAGCGCCATGCCACAAACAGAGCTGGGAAGAGATGTGTACGAGTGGTTCCCGCAAGCTGGCTTGGCCAGCGCCAGCCCGAGGGCATGGCACAGGGCACACCTGGCTGACCAGGGAGACCTGAGGAGGCCATCCCATCTGTCTTAGAGCTTCCGGAGCCAGCCCAACCACACCAAGCTAAGAGAAGGGGACACAGGAGCCCAGGAGGGACAGCAGCCTGCCAGGACACCAGGTGGCAGAGACAGCAAGGCCTGGGCAGGGGGCAGGGGAGGGACGCGGGGCGGGGACCTGCCAGACTCTGAGGCCAGAGAAAGGGGCGTGAGTTTACCCCACGTTGGCAGAGATCTCAGCAGGGGTGGCCTGATCTGCTCACAGCTTTAAGCCCTCCCTGTTGTTGCTGGTCAGGGGACATGGGAGACACAACTATGACAGGGCTGATGTGACCTTGAGTGCACACCAGGCGCTGTTCCAGAGGCTTCCTGGGGGTTACCCTGATACCTGTCCTCAGCACAGCCCTGCGGTGGGGAGGGCTTCCCCTCACGTCATGGGCTCAGGTCCACGCAGACTGCCGAGACCACAGAGGTACACATCTCGGGCCAACGTTGGAACCGCAGGGGTCTGGGCCAGTTAGGGTATGGTCACAGTCAGCGTGAGAGATGGCAGTGGCCCAGACATGTGTGGGGGCGGGCAGCTGGGCTCTGGAGGCCTGTGGAAGGCAGGGCCAGCAGGCTTCTCTGAGGCTGGTTTTGTTCAGGGCCCCTCTTCTTGCTGAACTCTAAACCCCATGAGGGCAGTATCGGGAGCCTCACTCACCCAAAAGTTGCCTTTGCGAAAATTATGAAAAGATGCCTTTTCAATGCAGAATTTATAAAAAAGTCTCTTCTTCCCTCGGTGCCTGGCTTGGATTTCTGGTCCCCACTCACCACCTCCTTTGTGCTGTGGACAACCTATACAACTGTACCTGGAAGCCCTGGCAGAGACCCCGCCTGTATTCTCTATTGCAGTGCTCAGCAAGTAGCAGCACAGCTGGAACCAGAAGCCGGGGATGCCGATGAAGAGTCTCTACTTCTTACCACCGATTCTACTTATCCACTAAGCTGTGGACAGAGAACTTCTGGGCAGGCACACCCCGTCTCTTTCTCTGTACAGTGGTACTGTGGGCAGGATGAATAGGCAGCCCATATGGGGTCTGACAGCGGGACGTGGACTGGAGAGGGTCATGTGTCTACACCACATCAGACCTTAAAATCACAGGCTATGCCGGGCGTGGTAGCGCATGCTTGTAATCCCAGTACTTTGGGAGGCGGAGACCGGAGGATCCGGGTTCGCAGCCAGCCTCAGCTCTCTGTCTCTCTCTGTCTCTCTGTCTCTCTCTGTCTCTGTCTCTGTCTCTCTCTCTACCTAGTGAGTCCCTCCGAAACTTCGTGAGACCCAGTTTCAAAATAAAGTATAAAAAATAGGGCCGGGGGCATAGCGCGGAGGTAGAACACCCCTGTGTTCAATCCCCGGTACTGAAAAAAAAAAAATCACAGGCTATTCTGCCCCCCAGACCTTGGTACAGGAGTCACCCCCATTGGACAGATAAGAACAGCGAGAGGCTCAGAAGGGCTGAGGGACTGACCAGGGTTTCTCAGTGAGCAGCAGAGGTGGGAGGACCAAGGCTCTGGGATTCTGGCCCCGCACATAGTCTGGTCCCTTTGTTCCCTGCACAGAAACTCAGCAGAGCCTGAGGGTCCGCATGCGCTGACCATGGTCCTGAACCCCCTGCCGCTCGCTCTCCCTGTACCTCAGCCTGCCTGGCTGTGGGACCTGCTCCATAAATGAGAATTAGCAATCCGTTCCAGAGGGAGCCTTGGTACAAAGCCAGCTTCCAGCATGAGAAATCGCTCAGGGGGAGAAAAATCAATCGAACCATCTTCAAAATTCTCCGGGCGCTAAAAATAAAGCTGAGGCCCATCAGCTGAGGCCTCCGGAGCAATTTGTTATCTCTAAGATGCATCAAACTCTGGAAAAAATCCCCAGGCTGTGTAGCCATCTCAAAATGTTGGTATTAAAGAACGTGAGAGGTTGTTTAAACAGATGTTGAGCCAGCACTGTGGGAAAAGAACTTCAGGGAGCAGAGATGCGGGGACTTTGTGAGAGCCAAACTTAAATACTGAGGGGCTGATGAGACAAGAAAACAAGACCAGCTTTGTGCATGCATGTCACTATCACTCTGAACTACATTATGATGTGAGACTACAATGCACCAATGAAAGTATATACATATAAAAAAATAAGACCAGCTTTGAGCTGGACCCTGACTAGCTATTAGGCCCTTTATGTGAATGAGTTCATTGGTCCTTAAAAATATCCTTAGAAGAAGAAATTTTGCCCATTTTGGAAGTTGGTGGTCCAGGAGGGGAAGCAAGGAGCCTGAGCTCAAGTCTTCTGGGCCCCAGGGCAAGGACTGCTCCCCCGGCTTTCTTGGGTCTGGGGTCTGAGCCACCTGGAGCCCAGAGACAGGGAGGTGTCAACAAGCTGAGACCACATGCAAAAGGCGAGCTTCCTCTCAATTTGCCAGCCTGCTACATCTACAACCATTCAGAAGCACCTACTAAGTGCCAGGCCCCGCCAGAGTGCAGGGGAGACAGATTCAACCAACCACAGTGGAAGATACTTTTAAAAAATGCATCTGTGCCAAACATGTACACATCATTTTTTCTCGTCATTATTCCCTAAATAATACAGTATAGCAACTACTTATCTAGCATATATATCGCATTGTTAGTATAAGTAATGTACAGATGATTTAAAGTGCAAAGTAGGATGTGCAAAGGTTATAATATTCAAATATGGGACTTGAGCATTTTGATACCAAAATCCAAGTGGGGGGCAAGGTTTTCAGCCCTCTGAGGAAGGAGGGGAGTCTCTGTTTCCTGCTCTTCTGCCTCAGAAGCGCCAGCACTTTCTCACTTCCTCTGACAGAGAGAGCCGGCCGCAGGGCCCAACAGGTGACATTTACAGAATGCACAGTCCAGTTCAGCAGCCACATGTGGCTGTTTAATGTGAAGTCAGAATTAAAACTAAATTAAAATTCAAAAGTGGTTCCTCAGTTGCTGAGTTAGTCAGCTTTGCATCGCTGTGACCAAAATATGTAACAAAAACAACTTGGAGGGGGAATGTCTGTTTGGGCTCGCGGTTTCAAAGGTCTGATTCCATGGTCAGCCGGCTCCTCTCTGGGACTGAGGTGAGACATCATGGTGGTAGGGTGTAGAGGAGGGAAGCTGCTCAGCTCTTGGCAGCTGGGAAGCAGAGAGGGAGAGGAAGGGACCAGGGACAGATAAAGTCCTGAAGGTCACACCCCCAGTGACCTACTTCCTCCAGCCATGCCCCACCTGACTATAGTTTTCACCACCTCTGGTAGTCAGTTAAAATGATTAATCCATCAAATGGATTCATCTTGTCTTCAAAACCCTTCCAGGGCACGCCCCCGGTGACCTACTTCCTCCAGCTAGCTCCCGCCCCCCAGGGGTCCATTCAGTGACCAATGGATGAACCCACTGAGGGTCAGAGCCCTCCCAACCTGAGCACTTCCCACAAGCCCTCTGAACATGCTTCAACATGTGACCCTTGGGGGGACATTCCAGACCTAAACCACAACTGTCACCCTAGCCACAGTTTAGGCAGTCAACGGACACAGGTGGCTAACAGCTACCACACTGCAATGTCAATCTAGAACATTCCACCATGGCAGGGAGCTCTCCTGGACATGGCCAAGGATGAATATTATTTCCATTGTTTTAAATATAAATGTTCTGCCGAGAGTGGTGGCGCACATTTGTAATCCCAGTACTTGGGAGGCTGAGACCGAAGGATCCGGATTTGTGGCAAGCCTCAGCTACTTAGTGAGGCCCCCCACAACTTAGTGAGACCCTGTTTCAAAATAAAGAATAATAGCCGGGCGTGGTGGCGCATGCTTACAATCCCAGTACTTTGGGAGGCAGAGACCGGAGGATCTGGGTTCGCGGCCAGCCTCAGCTCTCTCTCTCTCTCTCTCTCTCTCTCTCTTTCTCTCTCTCTCTCGCCCTGTCTCTCTCTCTCTCTCTACCTAGTGATGGCCTCCGCAACTTCGTGAGACCCAGTTTCAAAATAAAGTATAAAAAAATAGGGCCAGGGGTGTAGCGCGGAGGTAGAATGCCCCTGGGTTCAATCCCCGGTACCAAAAATAAATAAATAAATAAAATAAAGAATAACAAAATAGGCCTGGGGTGCAGGTTGCGGGTAGAATTCATCCCCAGGACTGCAAAAATAAATAAATAAATAAATAAATAAATAAATAAATAAGCAATCTCTAAGTGCTTTCAATGCATTTATCTTTATGGCTACTTCCTATTTATGGTATGTGATGTATTTTATTTTAATTTATCATAGGAAGCTAATTACTTCTCAAAAGATATTTAAGCAACAGTAAAGCAACCTGACTTAAAAGAAAATTAATAAAACTTAGAAAATCAGGAAAAGTAAACGAAAGAACAGGTGGCATGCGGACACAGGAACGGATGTGAAGGGGTTTTGCAAATGAAAGAGGCCCACAGGCCTGGCCAGGCCCGCCTCCACTGGTGGCCAGGCCGCCTCCCTCTGCCGGCTCATCCTGCCTCCTGTGCCCCCACCACCCTCTCCAGCTGCCCCGGGCCCCAGGGAGGCCTTCTAACCACATCTCACTCTCCTCCTCCTCCTCGGGGCCCTGGGCAGCTGTGTGGCCTGGGCTCCAGCAATGAGGGCATCCCTTACACAGCAAGTCCCCGTGGAGCCCTCCAGGGAAGGGTTGGGTTTCTTCCACTGATCTCTGTGTCCCTGGGGCTCAACATGGGGCCTGTGACAGAACAGGCCCTGAGGAATTAATAGCTGAGCCCTTGCACGCTGCAGAGCCGAGCTGCCTGCAGAGGGCTCGGGCATTCAGCTTCACCCACTCCTCACAGCAGCCCAGGGACATGAGGTGACAGGGGCTGCAGTCTCCACCCTGGTCCTACATAATTAGGAAGCCAGGCTCAAGGAGAGACGCCTTGTTCCCCACCTGCAGAGGGCAGCCCAAGGACAGGGCAGACAGCACTGGACCGGGCCCGTGAGGGTGAGCATTGTCCTGCCAGCGGAGACCCTGAGCCAGTCCCCATCTCCAGAGTCTCTGCGTCCTCATCTGTGAAATGGGGTGGCAATAACGATACTGCCATCTCCTCAGCTGTGCCAAAAGATAAAGAATGGCTGGCAGCTGGGCGTGGTGCTGCACGCCTGCAATCCTAGTACTTGGGAGGCTGAGACAGGAGGATCACAGGTTTGAGGCTCGCCTCAGCAACTTAGAGAGTCTCTCAGCAACTTAGTGAGACCCTGTTTCAAAATAATAAAAAGGGCCTGCCTTGGGCCCCAGGGAGGGCACGGAGGAGCTCCAGTCATCGATCTTGTAGGGCCAGGCGTTCTCCTCCAGGGCAGATGAACCCTGGGCTTCTTGCCCCTTTACAGTCCCAGCGAGGCCCCAGGATGATGGGATCATGGCCATCCTGGAGGAGGCAAGGGTCAGATGCAACCCTCAGCAGCCATGACCTTCAGCACGTGATTCTTTATCTGGGTCTCATTCACACATGGAGCCAGAGGTTCCTCTGTGAAGAAGTTAAGCAAAGCAGAACCCCCCCCCCAGACCAGCCTGCTTATGACCAAACCCACCCCAGCCCCCGAAGCCCCCTCCCAGGGGCCCACGCGAAGGATACTGAAGCTCCTGTCGGTGATGGCCAGGTGCCACAGGTTGATGCGCAGATCATCTGCTGACATGTACGTCTCGCAGTCGCTGTTGACAGAGATGGAGTTGATGTGGTAGGTGTGGCCATTGGCAAAGATCCTCCGCGGGCTCACCTCCACCATCAGGTCCATGGGCTTCAGCACGGGCACCTGCAGAAGAGGGGTGAAGTCAGAGTAGGGTGGGGCAGGGAGGCACGCATGATCTTAACAAGAGGCGGCAGCACTCAAGGGTCGCCCCTCCCAATGCTGCGTGGTCTGGAATAAACAGTGGCCGGTGGCAAATGTCACCTACCCAGCCCTGCGGGAGAGGCTGCCTCTAGTAACACAGGCTCCTGGGACTGGTTCTGAGCCCTGGCATGGACACTTACCCACTGAACCCCTCTGCACCCCAATCTCATCTCTAAGGTGGAATGAGAAAATGATGTGGCAGAGCCAGCCAATTGCCTCCTGCATTAATGTCACTCGAAAAGTGCTGCCCAGAGTGGACTACATTTCCCAGCTGCCCTTGCACCTTAGCATGGCCATGTGACTGGTTCTGACCAATGAGATATGAGCACAGTGATGCAGTGCTTGTGGGCAGGTGGTTAAGTGGAGAAGTGAGGAAGTGGACAACCTCTGCCTTGTGGATGGAGATGCAAGAACCTGCAGAACAGCCACGCCCTGACCAGGAACTCCCACACTGGACCTCCCCACGTCAGAAAGACATTCCTCTGTTCAGTTCTGGAAGGCTGGGTTGTTTGTTACAGCCGCTGGAGGCAGCCTGACTCATTCACAAAGTGTCAGAAGGTCCGCCGTGAGTCCCTGCGGTGGCCTTTGCTTCCATCCGTGCCTTCCGCTTGGAATGCTCACCCCCTCTGGACTCCTGGCCAACTCTGATTCCTCCTCCAAGACCAGAGGCAGCAGCCCTTGCAGGGCAGGCGCCGGCCCCTGCAGGGGTGTCCTCCACCCTGCTCGCCCAGCGCTTTGCTCATGTCTGTCCGGGCTCTTGCCATGCACCACTGTGCGTGCCAGGCAAAACTCTGTTCAACTCACCCACCTCTCCCGGGACCTGGCCTAGACTGGTGCTCAAGAAACCGGGAGCTGACCCACCCATGCTCAGGCGAGGCCAGGGGACCCCTGGCGCTCTCACCGCCCCGTAGGACCCTTATCACGGCCCTGACCAGCCTGGAGGTCATCAGTTGCTTCTGTCTTTCCCAGCTGGCGTGGGGACCAGTCGGGATGTGACGTGTCCTCTCGCCTGTCTCCCGGGTACTCAGCCTAGGATCAGCACAGAGAGGCCCTCTGGTGAGTTAGGTGAATGGGTGAAGGAACAGTGGGGATGGTGGGCTCAGCTCTGTAGTCCCTGCTTTGCATTCCCACGCACCAGGGCCCGGGCGTGTGCGAGTGTGTGTGCGTTTGTGCCTGGGTGTGCATTCGTGAGTATAATGCACATGTGTGCATGTGTAAGCATGTGTGTGTGCCACTAGGGTGTGTCTGTGCTCCCAGGCGGTAGGGCAGGAGTCTGTGTTGGTGCACCTGGACTCCTCCAAGGCCCGCCCTGCGCCTTTCCTTGTGTGTCCAATATCCTAGGTTATCTCCTGACCTTCCCTACCCCCCTGGAGACGCTGGCAGGAGAAGCAGGAAGTGCGGCTGCAGCCATGAGAGCATCCCTGACCCCGCCAACGCCTGGCGTCTCCCCCTCCCACTCCCGCTCCCTTCCAGCAGCAGTGTTTTCTCCGGGCAGCTTCAGGTCAGTCACCTGCGCCCCAGCCATTCTCTGCCATCCCCAGCCAGACTTCAAGGTCATTTAAATAAAAAAACAGGGGAAGAGTGAAAAGAAACTTGCCCTGAGGGTTTGGGGGTTTCATGAATAAACATTTTCCCCACACTCCCAAATGTCAGGGTTCAGAGACCGTGAGGGGCAGGAAGACAGACACATGAGCACTGGAGATGGAGCAGTGCTGGGTACAAAAGGCTGGAGTGGACAGAGGGAGGGGAGAGGCTGCGTCTGGCCTGTGTCGAAAGGGCTTTCCAGAGGTGAAGTCTAACAGGGTTTTAAAGGATGAAGAGGAGTTCACCAAATACAGAAGGCAGAGAAAGGTGAGCGCCTCCTGGGCTCTCACAGCCCGTGTGTCCCTGTCCCAGCACTGACCACCAGTCGGATGACAATTCTGAGTCTTTTTCCTTGGGGGGGGCTGGGAACTTTTGGGGTCAGGGACTGAGTCTGACCTTGGACTCACCTCTGGGGCTCCAGGGGTCCACCTAGTGCAAGGCCTGGCCTGGCTGCCTCCGACAAGAGTCTTGGGTCAGGGAGCAAGCTGTGCAGGGCTCGGGTGGCTTCAGGGAAGTGGGGAGCAAACGGGGTCAGAGGCAAGATGAGGGAAGACCAGGACACCAAGTGCCTCCCTTCTCCTCCAGCCTCAGTTTACAGGTAAGTGTCTTGGGATGCATGTGTGACATACAGACAAACGTCTCTGAGGCTGCCGGGAGGGAGCCACTCGTCATTCCTGTCATCCCCGTGGGCCACTGGCTCTGCAGCAATGCCAGGCCAATCAAGACGTGATAATTGTTTCCCTCCCACTAGCGCTAGCGGGGAGCCTCAACAGCTTTCCCAGGCCTGGGGGAGGGGCATCGCCACCACCCCATCACTCAACATCCACGCTAATTGGCTTCCCCCCTTCCTCAGAAGTTATCTGTGCAATTTGCCAGTCACTTAGAGGCCGACATGTTTAAACATTTATTTCTGCTTCTTGGGAACAACACTCATTAGCGCTTTCTGTTTATCGCGGCTCGCCAGACGCTTAGCCCACCTGCACCTGCCGACTCTTCAGGACAGGGCGCCATGCCGGGCAACAGGGCACCTGCTGAGTCATTCCAGACAATTGGGTAATCGTGTGTGTTTTGCTGGTAAGGAAACTGAGGCACAGAGCAGGGAAATGGCCACGGCCACCAACCCGCAGTGGGTGAATTTGCGGGCAGTTTGTGTGGGAGCCTGGAAAGGTCCTAACGACCGTCCTCACAAGAGAGCACATGTTGCTGGAAGCAGAAGGAACCCAGAGAGGCAGGACTTTCATGCGACATGGGAGCCGGACCATGCTCACCCTGGCACTCCCTGCCCCCGAGCTGGACTCGATTCAGGTGCTAGGGACACCTGCATTTTCTATGGCCTCCCAGCACCTAGAGCAGGGCAGGGAACTCAGTTGGTGCTCAATAAGTGCATACTGAATAATAAACCCAAATTGGCTGTGAACGAGCATCATCTCCATCCAACGCGGGCACATCACCCACTGTGTCCCAGGCACAGCTCAGCAAGCCAGAGATGGACAAGGCGGCTTTGGCTGCCTCCAGCCTGACTGCGGTAGGAAAGAGACCCTGAATGTCACAGTCTTTTCGGCATGATGCCAGTAACCATCCCCCTGGCTCTCCTGGGAGGCAGGGACCTAGGTCCCACTTCATAGAGGAGATGGGTGCTGCCTCTGGAACAGAACCTGCTGGGTTTGGATCCAGCTCTCAATCACTGATGGGTGAAAGGAGACGGTAGTAATAGTACCAGCCTTACAGGGTTTGATGAGGAGCGAATGAGTTATTATAGAGTGTGCCTGGAGGACGCATGCTCACTACTGAAGCGCGTGTTCCTGTTCCCATCATGAACCAGGGCTCCTGGAGGCTCAGGGCCTTGCCAGACATTGCACCCCCAGGAAGGGGCAGAGGCGGGATGTGAACCTGGTCACATGACTCCGGGACGCTTTCCTCCATGTTTCCCAAACTCACTGCTGGAGGAAATGAATCCTTTGGCCAGCTGTGGTGGCGCACGCCTGTAATCCTAGTACTTGGGAGGCTGAGATGGGAGGATTGCAGGTTTGTGGCCAGCCTCAGCCACTTAGTGAGACCCTGTTTCCAAATAAAAAAATAAAAAGGAGCCAGGCATAGTGGCACACGCTTGTAGTCCCGGTACTTGGGAGGCTGAGAATGAAGGATCCAGGTTCGCGGCCAGCCTCAGCTACTTAGTGAGGCCCTCCATAATTAGTGAGACCCAGTTTCAAAATAAAGAATAAAAAATAGGGCTGGGGGTGTAGCTTGGAGGTAGAATGGCCCTGGGTTCAATCCCCAGTATTGCAAAACAAATCAATAAATAAAAAAATAAAAAGGAATGTGGGAGTAACTCAGAGGTAGAACACCCATGGGTTCAATCCCCAGTACCATTTAAAAACAAACAAACAAAGAAATGAATTTTTTGCCTTTGAATTGCACTAGGCAAGAGCTAGACTCTGCAGTGAAGGCCTTCCTGGCCTCCGGTCTCCTTGCTTCTTTTTTTTTTTTTTTTTTTTTTTGCTGTACCGGGGATTGAACCCAAGGGCGTTCTACCTCCGCGCTAAACCCCTGGCCCTATTTTTTATACTTTATTTTGAAACCGGGTCTCACGAAGTTGCGGAGGGCTTCACTAAGTAGAGAGAGAGAGAGAGCTGAGGCTGGACGCGAACCTGGATCCTCCGGTCTCCGCCTCCCAAAGTACTGGGATTACAAGCGTGTGCCACCACGCCTGGCTCCTTGCTTCTTGACACCTGCTATCTGGCCAGCTGGGCCAGATACGGCACGCCCCAGGCTTCCCTGTGCCGTGGAGTGCCACCTCTCTCTGGGCCTCAGTTTCCCCTTTGTATACCAAAGCATCCTCTGGCTGCAGGTGGAGAGCATTTGAGATACGTATCACCCCACCTCACATTCACCAGACTTCTAGAGGAAAGATGATCCGCTCCTTTTGCTGGTGAGGAAACTGAGGCATGGAGAAGGGACTTGCCCGTGGTTGCCCAATAAGGAAGCAGCCCAAGCAGGATGTGAAGCTGGCCCTGGCTCAAACCTCAGAGGCCCTTTGAGTTCTAAACTCCTTGTGGGTTAATAAAGGCAGGAAACGTGCTCCCCTCCCTGGAGCCTCCTGTGCTGGACACTCACCTGCAGGGACGTCACCGTGGACAGGTCTTTAAGCTTCCCCTCTTCATCCTTTAGGTTGTATCCCTCGGGCCTTTTATCTCGCTCGGTAATCTTCCATAATTTGATCGTTTTATCTTTAAGAACAGAGCAAAGAGAAACAAGACCATAATTAAGCAGCAGGATGGAGAACGGAGCCTCCCTGGGCTGGCTGCACGATGCTATCCGGAGGCTCCGACAGGCAGCGCTCTCATTCTATGTGTTACGTGGATGGATGCAGAGGACGTCCCTGCATGTGGCATGTTTGTCTCTGCTCTGTCCTTTTTTTTTTTTTGTGGTACCAGGGATTGAACCCAGGGGCATTCTACCTCTAGGCTGCACCCCCAGCCCTATTTTTTATTCTTTATTTTGAAACAGGGTCTCACTAAGTTGCAGAGGGCCTCACTAAGTAGCTGAGGCTGGCCCCGAACCCGGATCCTCCGGTCTCAGCCTCCCAAGTACTGGGATTACAAGTGTGCGCCACCACGCCCGGCTTCACTCTATCCTTTCGTCTAAATGGACCTTCTGCTGGGCCAACGGGTAAGATTCCTTCAAGGGTCACTGTCAACCTCTAGACTGATTTCCTGAGGCTGGACCACTGCACTTTCTGACTCTTTGAAGTCCTTCACTGACAGATCACAGAGGTGACCCATCGCGTTTCCTAACTGCATAGCATCTGGCCATCCATCCAGAAGCCAGCTCTCTGGGGTCTCCCTTCTCTGGAATCCTGCCAAGAACATCACAAGAGGAGGCGTCAGTAGCTGCGATGGTTACTTTTGTGTCACCTTGGCTAAGCCACGGTACCCAGATATTTGGTTAAACACTTCTTGGATATTGCTATGAAGGATTTTTTTCGATGAGATTAAAATTTAAATTGGTAGAGCAGATGCCCCTCCAATAATGTGGGTGGGCCTCGTCCAATCAGTGGAAGAAATAGAATCAATGAAGACTGACCTCCCTAGAGGGACAGGGAATTCTGCCAGCAGAGGCCTTCAAACTCTGGATGCAGTTCTCCCTGGGTCTCCATCCCCCAGGCCTGCCCTGCAGATTTTGGACTTTCCAGGGTCTACAATTGTGCAAGCCAATTCCTTAGACCATTCTCTCTCTCTCTCTCTCTCTCTCTCTCTCTCTGTGTGTGTGTGTGTGTGTGTGTGTGTGTGTGTGTGTGTGTCTCCCTCATTGGGTCAGTTTCTCTGGAGATCCACAAGTACCACAGTGCCCAAAATAAACACCACCACGAACATGAGGAGGAATTGGGGAGAAGAGTGGTGTCAATGGGGCACTCACCAGGGGCCCACAGTCATGCCACAAGGACAGGGAGGAGCGGGGACTCCACACCAGGGCTGGGAAGTCTTGGGGGACAGGGAGCTCCCAAAGTCAACCTTTCCTCCAGAGGCAGGAAGTGACATGTCCCTCCTGAGTTATATTTTTTCTTTGTGGAACTAGGGATTGAACCTAGGGCATTCTACCTCTTAGCCACATCCCCAGCCCTATTTTAATATTTATTTCGAAACAGGGTCTTGCTAAGTTGCCAAGGCTGCCCTCGAACCTGTGATCCTGTCTCAGCCTCCCAACTACTGGGATTACAGGTGTGTGCCACTGTGCCCTGCTTGGGTGATTTTCTTAAAAGAAGCATATGCATGAGGCTCAGCATTGCCAGATGTGCCTGACCACGGCCTGTCCTTAGGGAGCACATCTGGCTGCCTCTGCTCCAGAGAACAGGGCTGGGCAGGGGAAGGGCCCCAGGCTCGGGTGACAATGAGCTGAGCACCGCCCTGGCCAGGCAGCTCACAGGGGACACAGATCTTGCCCTTGAGGAGCCTGGCAGAAGCAGACAGAGCAGCAGGTGCCGGGTGGGGCGAGCTCGGGGTCAGGAGGGGCTAGCGATGTCACAGGGGACATCCGGCTCCACCATGAGGTCAGGGAAGACACCATGGGGGGGTGAGGAGGGGCGGCAGGAGCTGAATCCATGGGTGTCAGGAAAGCCCCACCAAGGAGTCCTCAGGGCAAGCAGGCGACACCGTCTTGTTGGCCTCTCTCAGGCTGGCCCTGCAGCCGCCCCCTCGGAGTGGACATGGCAGAGCAGGAGGCTGGCGCGAGCTCCTGGGGTGGGGACAGATGTCTCTTCCCAGAGCAGAGAGACTAGGGGGCCAGCCAGGCTTCTAAGTGTCTGCTCCTCCTGCCCCATCCGCGCCCGCCATCACGTGGCAGCACCAGCCTGGGTTTATGGGATTCTAGCCATGGGCTTGACGAGTTCAGTGTGCGTCAAGTGTGCCCTGGTCCCCCTTGTCTGGAATATCAAGACCCCTCCGCCCCAAAGTCAATGTTCAGGAAGATGTTCATGGTGGCGCTATCTACAACAGCAGATCCACCAACCCCACGTCCAGCCTGGGGCGAAGGGCACGGGAGCTCCGTGGCGCGCACACGCTGCTCAAGGAGCTGGGTTGAGAGTTCTAGAGCCCCGAGGAGCGCTGGCGACGCGGGTTCGCGGGGCTCACCGTTGGTGGACAGGAGCGAGTGCGCGGCGTTCTGCTGGGGGAGCCATTTGATCTTGTTGATCTTCTCCTCTATCTCCAGGCTCTTGAGATAGTCGAACTCTGGCTCGTGGCTCTGGAAAGTGCTGTAGACGTCGTACTCACCCTGGCTGTGGGGAGCATTTTTACTCTGCAAGGAGACCCGGGGCACAGAGCTGAGCTGCAGGACTGGGCGGTGCAGGCGGGGGCGGGCTCGGGGCAGGGCCCGGTGGTCAAAGCCTCAGAGGGGTCACACACCGCCCTGCGACCTGCCGCCAAGCCGAGCAGCACGAGCCGGTCCAATTCAAACGATGCCAAAGCACCGAACACTGTAAAGGGCCTATAACTTGCAGCGTGGCTGTGGCCGCGCCCCACCTCCTCATCGGTCCAATCCATTTGCCGAGCACCTACTATATGTGCTGGGCACTGAGCCAAGGGCTTCCCATGCCTCCCCACCTCTATCCTCCCTTCCTCTGTGGGGTTGGGGGTACCAGGACTGTCCCCATCTTACAGACCAGCAAGTGGAGACTCAGGCAAGTTGACCAAGGCCATGTGTCCACTAAGTGGCCGCCACTCACTCTGCCGAGGTCAGATGCCAACGCAGAGGCTCTGACCAGCCTCAGGCCTCAGGCCCTGCCTGTGCCTCATGTGTGTCGTCCAGCTTGGGCCTGACTTAGGGAAGGAATACATCGGAGATTTTACACTGGGGCAGAATATCCTGCCGTGTCAGGCCTGGGACAGAAAATCGCCCCTGAGTTTACTTGGCAGTTCTCATCCTGGCTTAGGCAGCAGAGCTTCTTATAATAAAGACTGTCCTGGTGCAACCCCCAAATAGTGAGGGGGTGGGCTGGCCACAAACCAGGGATTATTTCCCAGTAAACAATTCAAGTTCCTGCAACCAGAAACAAATAATGATGTTTGACCAGGCACAACTTCAAGTTTTTTCTGTTCTTTTTTCTTTTTTTGGTACTGGGAATTGAACCTAGGGATATTCTACCTCCATGCTACACCCCAGGCCTTTTTTTTTTCTTTTTGCAGTACTGGGGATTGAATCCAGGGGTATTCTACCTCTGTCTGACTACACCCCCAGCCCTAATTTCTATTCTTTATTTTGAAACAGGGTCTCACTAAGTTGCGGAGGGCCTCACTAAATAGCTGAGGCTGGCCGCGAACCCGGATCCTCCGGTCTCAGCCTCCCAAGTATTGGGATTACAAGCATGTGCCACCATGCCTGGCTGCCTCAGGCCTTTTCATGTTTTGTTTTGAAACAGGGTCTTGCTAGTTTGCTGAGGGTCTCACTAAGTTACTGAGGCTGACTTGGAACCTACAATCCTCCTATTTCAGCCTCCCAAGTACTAGGATTATAGGCATGCACCAGCACACCCAGTTCTGTTCATTTTTTAAAAATACCTATTTTTAGATTCCTATCCCTGTCTTGCTTTTGAAAAGTGCTAAAGTTCTTCTCAATTTTTGCCTCTGATTCCCTTTATCTTCCATGAGAACTGGTTTTGACAAAGATCAGCAGGACCAGAATGGAGAAAAAAATTGCGGGAGAAAAATTCAAAACGGAGCTGCGGGCGTCTACTGAATTAGCTTCTCCGCAGTCTGACAGGAGGAAGGCCCTGCAGCCCCTGGTGGGACACTCTGCTCCACCTGAGATCCTCATGCACCAGCCACAGGGACACTCTGGGTCGCTGAGGCCGGCTCTCCGCTCGCCCGTGTCCTTGGTGAGCTATCAGTGTGGCTGATGTGAGGGAGAGATCTTGAGCCCCCAAGGAGCCTCAGCTTGGGGACAATGGGAGGTGACTCTCAGCCCTCCCTCCCTGCCTCTGCCTCTCCACCGCCCTCCCTTCCTCCTCTCCTCTACCCTCCTCTCTGATTTCTGATGTCTTCCCCGCTCATCCCAGAACGTGCGCTGGCCACAGGCCCCCCACTGAGGCCGGAGGTGAGTGAAAAGCCACAGACCAGGAGCCAGCAGGCCTGGGCTGAGACAGCTCGGCCACTTGTTTCCTTTCCTCTGTAAAATGCACGTCGACCCTTACTACCCCGGTGAGCACGGAGGAGCAAAGAAGGAAGCGTGCACAACACTCGGAAAGGTGTCTGCCCATTGCAGGTGCTCAGTAAATGGGCCCTTTATCAGGACATTCAGTGTTTCAGAAATGACCCCTGGGCAGGTTCCCCGCCATGCAGGTCCCCCCACCACGCCTGTCTGAATCAGAATTCTGCTGAACTGACTGAGCTGCTGATGGGGTGGAGGGGTCAGGGAGGGAACGCGGACACAGGCTGGGAGGGCCCAGGCCTGAGTGACCACCACCAAGCCCAGCCTGTAGCCTGCACATAGTAGGATGGGAGAGAAGCCCTCCTCCCTGCCTTCTCAGGCGGCACTGCCCGGGTCACCAGCAGAGGCAGGTTTAACTGGGGGCTTCAGCCCTGGCAGCACAGCTCTGCCAGTGCAGTCTTTGAGAGGTCTGGTCAGAGCACCAGGGCAGTGAGCAATCAGCAAACACCTGCTGAGCGGAGGGCTCAGAACCAGGCATGGCAAGCGGACCCGGGTCCACACCACCTGCCTGTTCCTATCCATCCTACATCCCTTTCCCTCCAACACCAAGGATCCTGTGGTGGTGGCAGGGCGGAGCCGGACAGGCACCCAGGTAGGACACCGGCTCTCCTGCACATCAGAAGCCCCTAGGAGTGTAGTCCCAGCAAGGCAACGCACCTCCTGCCTGGCCCCACCCCTCCTGCTAGGCCCACCTTCCTATCTAGCCCCGCCCTCCTGCTAGGCCCCGCCTTCCCATCTAGCCCCACCCTCCTGCTAGACCCCGCCTTCCCATCTAGCCCCGCCCTCCTGCTAGGCCCCGCCTTCCCCCACACACCTCTGGTTCCCTCTGGAAGATGACCACCCGGCCGCCTTTGTCGCCTGTGGCCAGCAGCTCCCCAGTGTGGTTGAACTCGACGGTGGAGATGATATCGGCTGAGGAGAGAGAGACAGGAAGGGCCGCTCCTTAGGACAGGGTGCAGACGCTGAATGTCACCAGCAGGGTGGCACTGCTCCCCCACCCCACACCCCTGGGCGGGCCCTGAGGAGCGGGAGCGGTGGGCGCATGCAAGGGGACCCCCCACCCTCCACTGCTGTGGACTGAGACCAGCTCTGGGGTGTGCTTCCTCTGCCCTCCTCCTCCCTTCTTCTAGAAGCAGTTCACAGGTTTCCTCCTGTGCTGAGCAGGTGAGTCCCGTGCAGATGTGACAGTAAGCCTTGAGCTCACAGTCTCAAGGGACTGGGCTGGTGACAGCAGTGGGCCTGTTCCAGGCTTGGGGCCAGCATGGGTATTGGGACCAGGAAGGTCCACTCCAGAGCTGGGAGTGGCGGTGCGTCCCTGAGGAGCCCACACTGGATGGAGCCTTGGGGCAGGCATTTGGGGGTGGGGACCAGAGGGGCGGAGGGCCAAGACGAGAGGCCTCAAGTCTCCACTGGACTGGGTTGGAGAACGCAGGCCCTGGCCTGGGGCACTGGAGGACGAGGGTGGGTGCGGGGCAGCCAGTGGCCAGGCTGACTGTAGTAGCTGGACAGCTCCTTCAGAGGAGACTGAGGTGGCATCTAAACTGTCCTAAACCCCCAGGTCCCTGTGCTCCAGCCCTGGGACAGGCCAGCCCTTCCCAGCATCTCTGTAGACAAACAAGACACTCCCCCACCAGGGGCCTGCGGGGTTGGGTGAGCTCTCCCCTGCCCTTTGGAGTACCACCTCCAGGCAGGCCTCTGGGTCCTCCTGTCTGCACCCCCAGAAGGCCAAGCTCAGCTCTGCATGTGCCTGGCTCCTACTTCTGTCCTACCCCTTCCCACAGTGCTTCCTCAAGGACCTAGGGACCTTCCTTCTGTGATATGGGTCACCCCATACCTGGAGCCTTCCCCACCCAGGGCTGGCCCTCCTGAGTGGGCAGGTGTTTGGAGAGAAATGACAGCCCCATCTGCAGGCCCCAGTCTCCACATCTGGGGACTAGAGGATCACCCTCAGTCACCAACATTCTCAGGCTCGAGTCACAGAGACGACCGAACATTCCAGGGGGCCATTCCTGGGGGGGGGGGCTGGCAGGAGGGAAGCCGCCCCTTCTGGGGACAGTTGGGGCTGCAGAAGAGCTCACCAAATGTAAGCCGCAGAATGCCCTCAAACGAGCTTTACCGTACCCCAACATGACTTATGTTTAATTTGAATTCATTCCTAATATTTGAAAAGCAGAGTGTATATGTAAAACCCCCACTTCCGGTATGTCTTGAAAAGTGGAAAATTCTGGAATGCCATCCACCTATGCCCAAGCAGCAGTTTGTTGGAGGGAGTAGAGCAGGGCTCACCCCCAGGCACAGGACCCCTGTCGTCCTTCCACTTCCTGGACTCTGTGGACCCTGACCCTGACTTTAGAGACACAGACCTACTTTCAAACAAACTCCAGGAGTGACACTCTTCCCCGGGGCCCCAGGGACGACACTAGCAGCCGTCTCTCCTCAGTTACACGGTGTTTCTCTGCTCAGAACCCTCCAGGGGCCCCCAAACCTGAATACCGCCCCTCCCTCGCCTCCTCCTCTGCAGCTCCCGGGTCTCAGGGGACGGCAGCTCCAGTGTGGGCTGACTGGGGCCTGAGCCATGGAGTCACCCAGCTCCCCTCCCTGCCTCCCCACCACAATCCAACCCTGCTGCCCTCACCACACACCCAGACGCTGGCCACTTCCCCACCCTCCCCGGCTGCCCGCACACCTAATGGATGCCTCAGTTTCTCCACCAGCTATACTCCAGCCTCAGGTGAGCAGTGGGAGGGAGGCTGGGGACACCTAGGCTGACCGGGTCACTCCCCTGCTCAAAGGCTCCCCATCTCATACTCAGAGTAATGCAAAGGTATCAGGTGGTCTGGAAGCCCCTGGAGGGTACACATCAGGAGCCCCAGGAGCCCAGTGTCCTTCTCTGTGGGGCTCAGTAGGGCCCCCTCCCCAGCTGGGTAAACTTTCCCTGCCCTGGACTCTGGGAGTGGCCCTGTGATTTGTTCAGGCCACAGGACGTCAGCAGATGTCAGCAGACGCAGGAGAGGGCTCAGGCACTGGAGTCTGCGCCCTGAGCTTCTGTGTCTTCCAGGAGAAGCACCTGCCCGGGCTGGCCCGCTGGTCCCCAGGAAGGGAGGCGCTGGCCAAGCCCCGCCTGGAGCACAGCCGCTGACCGCAGAGCAGGGCCAGCCCGGGCAAGCCCAGATCGCGGCCTCTGCAGAGGCGAGATGAACCGAGTTTACTGTCGTATGCCTGGGCTTTGGGTTTGAACTCAACCCAAGATAAGGGACACCCTGCCGCGTCCCAGCCTCAGCCCGCTCCGCTCTGTCCTGTTTATTTCCTCCTGACTCTGGGCTCCACCTCCAGCGTCCTGGCTCTCTGGGCCTGGGGCGCTTTCCCTGGCTTTGGGGCACCTCAGTCCCTCCTTCCAATTCTGCCCACCGGCCACCTTCTCCAGGGCCCGACTAGACCCCCTTGTGGAAATTATCACCTGCACCCTGGAATCCCACCCAGAGCGGCTTGACCCCCCTGGAGCCCCGTCTGTCTTCTGTCTGTTTTTTGTTTTTTTCTATGACACATTTACATCTGCGGGCTGTCTCCCCACCAGAACGAAAGGCCCAGGGTCTGGGTCTTGTCGATTTCCGGTGACACCTGAAGGCCTCCCTGGTGCCTGCGTGTGTTAGGCAAGTTACAGACATCCACACAATACTGTCACTGCCTGTTAGAGGCAGCCCTCCGAGCCACGGCACATGCCAGCTTTGACAGACAGAAAAGAGGGGAGAGAGGAGGAGACTAGAGGTCAGATGATGAGCTGGACATGTTCACTGATTCAAGATAGATGCACGTTTTATTACATTTAAAAAGACGAGGCACAGAAAGGGAACAGGCAAAAGTGCTGAGCAGGGAGTCAAAACATCCTGGCTGCTGTGTGCTGTCCCTCCGTGGAGCAGGAGGCTGGCCTTGACAGGGAGGCCCGACCTGGACACGAAGCTGGAGCCTCAGCCCAGCTGTGCTGGGGCCCAGATGCCACACTAGTTCTTACTATTTCATATTAAAACCCCCCAAGGGGGAAAGAACAGGACGTAAAATTGTATATAAAATGTTTTTAATTATATAGACCAGTGATCACGGGCCTGTTACATAAGCAAAGGAGTTGGGGGAAATCTCCAAAATGCTAATGGAGCTTGCTTCAGGGTGTTGAAATAAAATACTTTTTCTTTCTATTTCGAGTTTTGTGCTTTCCAGATTTTATGTAATGAAAGGTAAGTTACTTTAAAAAGCTTTATTGGGGTAAAATTGATATACAAACATCTGCACATATTTAATGTATATAAGTTGATGAGTTTGGACATATGCATAATGTATATTATTTTTATGGTGGGAAATAACAATGCTATTAAATTAAAATGCCAAGGTAACCTTGCTATCCAGAGTGAATGAGGTCCGCAAAGGCTGGGCGGTTGCCACAGTAACGGACACTAACGTCTGCAGGCGGTTCACAATTTATTCTTCATTTCATACCCACTGTCTCCCTTGCGCGTCACGCCAGCCCCCGGGGAGAGATTACTATTTCCACTCAGTGGCTGCAAAGGCGGAGCTCCCTCCGTGGGCAGCGACCCCGTGAGCTCTTCAAGGTCGGGCCAGAAGCACGGGTTGGAGTCCTGGCTCTGGCCCTCAGCTGTGTGACTTTGGTCGAGTCACACAACCGCTCTGAGCTTTGGTCCCTCATCTGCAGCGTGCTTATTCAGGTAACATCTTCCGGGGATTCCAGTTTCAGGAGACAACGGGAACCAGAGGGATTGGGAAGGAGGGAGAGAGGACCAGAACTCTGAGAAGTTAACAAGATATACTGGACAGAAAGCTAATGCTCTTTGCTGTCTCTGCCTCTGGCCTGTAGAATCTGCAGAGACCAGCTCAGAATTGTGAGAGGCAGATCGGGGCCCAGCCTCACCCCACAGAGTCCTGAGCACCTGGCCTGCAGCCCTGCCCTGCAAATCTTTACAGAGCAACCGCCAGACCTCAAGTCCCATCGGATCCAGGCTGCCGAAGGACCTCCTCGGGCCCAGCAAGGGGCTGGTGGACGCAGAACAGCTATTGCTTTTACAGTGAGCGTCTTCATGGTCTGCCCTGGGAAAAGTCGCCTCGGCTGAGAGACAGACATTTCCAACCACAAAACCACGAAATCAGTGGCTTCAGTGGTCACCTCAGTGGAGAAGGGGCATCTTCTCATCCTGAGAGGTTTGACACATTTCCAGCCCCAACACCGTCTTCTCCGGGAAGCCCTCCTGGCCAGCCCTGCCTCATGCCACCCCAGTTCAGTGGTTTCTCCTACAGCTGTGGGCTGCGGGCCACTATGTGTCCTCGTGGGGTACCGAGCAACCCTTCCCTGGTGCTGTCTGTGTCTTGTTGCCTCTGGCCTTGAGTGTGGAGGGCAGCGCAGCACCAGGGCCGATCGTGGCCACTTCCCGAGTACCCGACACCCACCAGACCTCCTGGGGCTCCCACTGCAGTCCAGCAGCCCTGACCACAGTGACTGTCGCACAGACACTGACCACAGACCAAACCCACCACCAGACCACAGCACCAAGCAAACGGGACGGATGGCACCAGAGGCCGCCTGGAGGCAGGCAGAGGCGGGTGGCAGCTGGCGGAACAGCTCCGTGCTGGGCTGTTTCCCAGCCTCACACCTTTAGCCTGGGGACAAGTCCCAGCCAGTGCCACACGCCCGGGAAAACTCAGAGAGCCAGCCACAGTCGCACTGACTTAATAAACCAGAAAACAGTCAGGAAATCTCGGCAGCTACAAATGTGAGAGAGAGAGAGAGAGAGTTCTGGAAAGAAGAGGGCCCCTGAGAGGGATCCCCAAATGTGGCATGCAAAGTCTGCCCACGGCTTCTGCCAACCCCAAGCCACGCATGCGCAAGGCCGGCTCCGAGCAGCTGTGGCCGCCCAGGCTTCTGGTGCTGCTCATAGTAGCCGGGGTTTGCAGCTGAATTCCATCATGTTGATGGCTTCCAAATGCAAAAGAAACAACCCAGCCTCCTGCTCCTGGGTTCCTATGAAGGAAATGAAGTCCATATGCGGAAGAGACGTCTACACTCCAATGTGCACGGCAGCACTGTTCACAACAGCCAAGAAACGGAAGCAGCCTAGGTCTCTACCACAGACGAGCCGATAAAGACAACATGGCGTGTAGACAACATGGACTACGACTCAGCCATCAAAAGCATCAATTCCTACCCTTTGTGGCAACGTGGATGGAGCTGGAGGACACTATGTTAAGTGAAATAAGCCAGGCACAGCAGGACAAGTCCCACCTGATCTCACTCATATGCAGGGTCTAAGAAAGCAAATCTCTAGCCAGACATGGTGGCACACACTTGTAATCCCAGTACTTGGGAGGCTGAGACAGGGGGATCGCAGGTTCGCAGCCAGCCTCAGCTATTTAGTGAGGTTCTCCACAACTTAGTAAGACCCTGTTTCAAAATAAAGAATAAAATGGCACTGGGGTATAGCTCAGAGGTAGAATGCTCCTGGGTTCCATCCCCAATACCAAAAAAAAAAAAAAAGCAGATCTCAAGGAAGTGGGCAGTGACTGGATGGGGAAGTTAATAAGAAAAACTCTTTGGAGGAAAGAAATACAGATTTAGAATCTCTATCATGGACCGTTCCCAACCCAGGATATGTTCCAGAATTATCTGAAGCCACACAAAAAAATAGAAAACCATCACCCGTACTTAATGTAAAAGACATCAATGAACAGAGACCTTGAAATGTCCCCAATACTACAATTAGGAAATAAAGATGTTAGCCGGGTGTGGTGGTGCACGCCTGTAGCCCTAGTACTTGGGAGGCTGAGACAGGATTGCAGGTTCGAGGCCAGCCTCAGCAACTTAGCGAGACCCTATTTCAAAATTTTAAAAAAGGCCAGGGGTTTTGCTCAGAGGTAAAATGCCCCCGGGTTCAATCCCAAGTACCGAAAAAAAGAAAAAGAAAAAAGAAAACACAGATGTTAGAGTTGTTATTATACTTGTTTTAAGGATATAAAGAAAATTTGTTCATACTTAATGAAACAACAGAGGGAGAAGAATTAATTGGACATTTGAATTATAGCTGAAAAAGACAATATCTGGAACACAAAGATCACTGAATTCCTTGACACAAAATTTGAAAAGACAGGATCTAGTGAAATTGAATATCAAGAGAAATCACCGAATCTGAACAACAGACAAAATACTTTTTTTAAAGAAAAAGAACAGATATTCAGGGTCCTGTAGAATATTATTAAAAGGTCTGAACCAGGCGTAGTGGTCCAGGCCTGTAATCCCAGCTACTTGGAAGGCTGAGGCAGGACGGTTGAAAGTTGGAGGCCAGCCTGGGCAATTTAGTGAGACCCCATCTCAAAATATATTTTTTTAATTTTTTGGTGGTACTGGGGGCTGAACCCAGGGGACCCCCAGCCCTATTTTGTTTTTTACTTTGAAACGGTCTCACTAAGTTGTAGAGGGCCTCACGAGGTTGCTGAGGCTGGCTGCGAACCTTCGATCCTCCCGTCTCAGCCTCCCAAGTACAGGGATTACAGGCGTGAGCCACCATGCCAGCTAAAATACATTTTTAAAACTGGGCTGGGGGGTGTAGCTCAGCGGCAGAGCGCTCACCAAGTATGTGAGGCCCTGGGTTCCACCCCCAGTACTGGGGGGAAAAAGTCTAATACATGCAGTTAGAAAGAGAACGGAGTAGGACTTAAAGAAATAGTCACTGAAAATTCCCCCAATTTGGTAAAAGATATCAATTTATAAACTTAACCAGCTGGTTGGCTCTGTGGGGTCCACTGGGCCTGGGCACATGCTGGTTTTCCTCTCCATGTGGGGTGCTCTGCCTGTGGACCCCAAACATGCCCACTGTGGACCACCAAGGTGACGGGATGCCAGTCCCAGCCCTGTTACTTCCTGGCTGTGTGACCTCGCCCAAACCACTCACCCTCTCTGAGCCAGCACTAGCTCAGGAATGAAATGGGAATTGTCATCCCTGCAGGGCCATGGTTCTCTGGACAGAACAGGAAGGATGGCAGACTAGGACTTCGGATCGCAGGGGGCGGGGGTCGAAAGGGCGGCAGCGGTCCCCAGGCTGGAAGAGGTCATAGTGCATCCACCCCGTTCTAGCACGTTACACATACTGAATCCTTTTAACAAACTGAGAAGTTGTTATGTTATTACCATTCCTGTCGTACAGATGGAGAAACTGAGGCACGGAGAGGATATATCCTCTCCAGAAGCTGCCCAGCTCATGAGTGCAGAGCCAGGATTTAACGCCAGGGGGCTCTGACCTTGACCCCGGCCTGGTGCTTCTCGAGACATTGAAGGGGTGCAAGATGGGGGCGGGGGAGGCGGGGAAGGAGCGAGCAGGGGCTGAGCTTTTGAGGGGGCCTCAAATCCACTTCCTGGAGGTTGGAGAGCAGGCCGGACAGTCGGAGCAGAGGGGGCTGGGGTCTGACTCCTGGGGACTAGCTTTTGCCCCCACACACTTCCCAGGGACCCGGGGACAGGAGCGAGCCAGCCGAGGTCACGTCAGGAGCTGTGTGCGGCTTCCCTGGGTGAGGCATTGCAGCAGAGGGGCGGGGGACGCTGCGCCCTGCTGAGGAAAGCCACAGGCGGCTACTGGCCCCTGGGCAGATGGCCGGGAGCCCCCAGGGAAGGGCTCTGCAGGAATCTTCCAGACCACCTGGGGGAGAACTCAGGACAGAAACAGGCAGCGGTGCCCACCTGCCAGGCCCGTCCCCCTGCCGCCCCCAGCTAGTGAGAGGCGGGAGAGATGCCGGCGTGACTTAGGAGCTGGACAGGTGCCGGGACTGGACGCTCCTGACAAAATATGTGGCGAGGGGTGCTGGGCTCTGAGGGGGGCAGAAAGGCGGGGCAGGGGGACATCAGGGAGGATGTCACAGAGGTGGAGAGGAACCTCAGAGGGGCTGCCACCATCACTGCCTACCGTGGCTCCTGTGCACGGTGGCTCCTGGCACCAAAGAGGAGTGACGGTCACCTATCACTGAATTCCCCCTTTGCTGCAGAAAATGTGTGCATGTGTGTATGTGTGCGTGTGTGCGTGCGTGCGTGCGTGTGTGTGTGTGTTTGTGTGTGTTACTGGGGACTAAACCCAGGGGCATTCTACCTCCAAGCTACACCCCCAGCCCTATTTTAATTTTTATTTTGAAACAGGATCTCATTAAGTTGCTGAGGGTCTCGCTAAGTTGCTGAGGCTGGTCACAAACTTGCAATCCTCCCATCTCAGCCTCCCAAGTACTGGGATTACAGGCGTGCACCACCACGCCCGGCTTTTTGCTGTGCGCATTGGTCAGGCACCCCCCAAGCAGGCCTAGTGACAAGTCCCCTCCTGCAGGCTGGACCTGGAGGCGCAGGGCAGCTCCCAGGCCCCGGTCAGGGTGGGGTGGCTGCAACACAGCCAGGCCAGGACCAGAGGCCTCCCTGGGTTGTGCTCAGGCTGCTGGGCTGGAGGAAAGTATGCAGGCTCGTGGAGGTTTTGTGGGGTCTGTGTGGGTCGGGGGTCAGCTGCCACCAACTCTGCTCACATGGCCAGAGGTGTAGGGCCTCAGGCTCTGCCCACTGGGGGCCGGGGTGTTCCCGCCAGTATAGGAGGGGCATCCAGCCCAGCGGCCCCCAGGCTCCCTGGGTCCTGGCCCACATGCAGATGTCCTCTCCACACTTGGGCTCTAGTCCCTGCTCTGCCGCCTCCTGGCTGGCCACCCTGCACACCCTCTCTGGTCACCCCTCTAGAGACCAGACCGGGGATGGGCAGGGCCCCGGGGTAAGGGTCTGCAGGAATCTTCAGGCCCTGCCCCTGTGGCCTCCCTTAACCCTCTCCACACGCCCATGGAAACCAGACTTAATATCACCTCCCCAAGCTAGGCTTATAAAAGAAAAGCGCGTTTGCACAGGAGAGTGCGCGGATGATAAATTATGTAAACATTTAAACTGGGCCTAATATTAATTCTTTGAAAGGACAAGGAAGAAGAATTCCAGGATCTTGGCAGCCGCCCCAGAGCTCCGGTGGAGCGGAATGCTGGAACCTCGGAGTGGTCCCAAGACGCACCTGCTCACCGTGGTCGGCCAGCTGGAGCTGAGGACACCGTCAATGTCATGTTGGCTTAAACCATGGCCCTGGGAGGCAGGGACAGAGAGAGAGGCCTGGGCTGGTGTGGCCATCTCCTCACTATGGAGTCGACCCAGGGAACTGGCACTGTCCCACAACGGGCAAACACCTGCTTTGAACCCCACTCCTGCGAGCTGTGTGACCCCGGCCATGAAGCTGTACCTCCCTGAGTCGATCCGCTCCTCTGGACAGAGGCAGCATGGCGCACCTTCCAAGGGGGTCGGAAGGTTTACGGCACATCACCTGCAGGGGGCAGGCCCTCAGAAATTCTGCTTAGTTATTCATTTATTAATTGAAAATAAGATTAATGGATGGGAGTTACTGTTTACTGGGGGGGAGAGTTTCTGTTTGGGACAATGAGAAGGTTCTGGAAGTGGACAGTGGTGATGGTTGCAGGACACTGCAAATGTGCTTAATTACAGAACTGTACACTTCAAATTGCTAAAGCGGTAAACTTTATATTAGGTATATTCTACCATAATAACAATTAATTTAAAAAGAACTTTAACGGACACCTGCTGAGTCCCAAGCCCCGCTGCACACAGTGGAGCTGGGCAGTGCACACAGGAAGCTCACTCTCTGGCGGAGGAGACTGTCAACAGCGAGTGTTCGTGTGGCCACGTGTTTTGGAGGGAGGGATGAGGGCCAAGATGAGGCACACCATATGGTAAGGGACGGGGTGTCACTTTTGTTGGGGAAGTCAGGGAAGACTTTCTGGAGGAAGGGCATTGGCGCAGAGACCTGAGGGCGGGAGGAAGGAGCCACACAGGTTATGGGGGAGAGGAGGGGGGGTCATGTGCAAAAATCCTGGGGCAGGAGTGAGTTTGATGGGCAGGTCTATTGCCCAATGGCAGGATCCCCGGCCCCTGGCCACCACTATCTACTTTCTGTCCCCATGTGTTTTGCCCACTTTGAACATTTCACATAAACAGGACCGCCAGCCATGTAGCCTTTGGTGTCCGTCAGCTCCTTAACACACACTTTCACAGCACACACCAGTGCGTCCTTCCCTTTCACGGCTGAGTAGCATTTCACTGTCATCACGATGTTTTTTATACAAGCCCCTTGCTTTCTGAGCAGACACTCAGACCCTAGAAGAGACCCTGGAGGTGGGCGTCCGGAGCCTCTCAACGCCCCGCTCCCGGCCCTGGAGCTGTGGCCGGCGCTGCCTGCTGGGTCCGGCTGCGGGAGGCAGATGAGGGTGTAAAAACACTGCTCCTTCCAGGCTGCCGCACAAGGACAGGGTAGGGGCTGGCAGGGGCTGCGCTGGCAGCTCCTCCCCAGCCTATGCAGTGTGTGGCCGGGCCGGCGCGGAGGCAGGTGGGCCTAGGCCGGAGGAGGGGCAGCTGTGGCTGTGCCCGTGGTCAGCAAGATCCAGCCAAGCTGCGGGGTTGACTCCAAGCCAGGCTGGACTGTGCTCAGAGCAGGGGTGACGCCCGGCTCTGATTCAACACAGCACTCTGCTGCCGTCCCTCAATCGCTCCCTCGTGGGCCTTCAGAGGTGGCCAGGCGGCCTGAGGCCAGCCACCGGCCTTGAGATGGATCAAGGCGAAGGGGACCGAGAGGAGGCCCCCTGCTTTCTTGCAACACAGGCTCCAGAAAGGCCCCCCAAATCACTGGGGCTTCTCTCCTAAAGATGAAGATTCCCTGGTCAGCCCTGATCCATGGAGCCAGATCGCTGAGCCTGGAAGGTTCTCCTTTGGTGTGCTGAGGTTCAAGGACCACTGGCAAAGTGCTGACAGGCTGGGGAGAGAAAGCTACACCTTAGTGGGGCTGCCCGGTTCTCAGCAAGTTCCATACGGTCTCTGAGGCTCAGCTTCCTAATCTCTAAGATGGGTATAAACTGAGGGTTGCTTGTGAGGATTAGATGAGGCACACAGATAGTTGACCGGCACCGAGAAATAGACACTTCACGAAAGAAGAGATACAAATGGCCAATAGATACATGAAAAAATGTTCAACATCATTAGCAATCAGGGAGATGCAAATCAAAACTACTCTAAGACTTCATCTGACCCCAATTAGAATGGCAAGCATTAAGAAGTCTAACAACAACAAATGCTGGCGAGGATGTGGGGAAATTGGGACTCTTCTACACTGTTGGTGGGATTGCAAACTAGTTCAACCACTGTGGAGACCAGTGTGGAGATTCCTCAGAAAACTGGGAATGGATCCACCATATGATCCGGCTATTCCACTACTGGGTGTCATACCAAAGGGACTGAAACTAGAAAACAACAGTAATCTATGCATACCCATGTTCATAGCAGCACAATTCACAGTGGCCAAATCATGGAACCAACCTAGGTGTCCATCAACAGATGAATGGATTACAAAATTATGGGAAATACACACAATGGAATTCTACTCAGCAATAAAGAAGAACAAAATAACAGCATTTGCAAGAAAATGGAAAGATCTGGA
>PVJS01001009.1:0-72704 GCA_004027185.1 Glis glis
GGTACCTGGCGCGGGGGCGCCCCGGCCCAGGTGGCTCTGGGGCCGGCGGTGTGGCGCGCGCGGGGACGCCCGGGGGTGTCCGGTACCTGGCGCGGGGGCGGCCCGGCCCAGGTGGCTCTGGGGCCGGCGGTGTGGCGCGCGCGGGGACGCCCGGGGGTGTCCGGTACCTGGCGCGGGGGCGGCCCGGCCCAGGTGGCTCTGGGGCCGGCGGTGTGGCACGCGCGGGGACGCCCGGGGGTGTCCGGTACCTGGCGCGGGGGCGCCCCGGCCCAGGTGGCTCTGGGGCCGGCGGTGTCAGGATTTGATTTTTATTCTGAGATTGTGAAACAAATCCAAGAAGATTTTCAAATTGAAGGGTGAAAAATTATTTCTTAAATTATCGCTAATAAGAGGGAAAAAAGAAAAGAAACATTAACCTTTTCCTGGCTTTTACACTATGTCACACTTCTGTTTCTATTTCATTAAAAAGTTCATTACTTAATCTTTCTGATAAAGCATAGGAATATATTTGTTTATAACCACATTTCACAAAAAGTAAACAGAAAATTTGGTGTATAGAAAATCGATGTAAACACAGTTATATAGAGACTAATTCTTAATGATTTTGGTTTCAGGACTCCCTTAGATTCTCAAAAGTTATTAGTACTTGGGAGACTGAGACTGGAAGATCAAAGTTTGAGACCGGCAGTATGCAGTAACTTAGTGAGATCCTGTTTCAAAATAAAAAATAGGGCTGGGGGTATAACTCAGAGGTAGAATGTCCTGGGATCAATCCCCAGTACGCAAAAAAAGTTACTCAGTTTCTTAAGAGTCTTTATGTGCAACATCTATTAATATTCACCATTTTAGAAATTGAATCAGAGCAACTCTTAGATTCTTTTTCCAAGAATGCATTAAAGAAAATAATAATAAACCATCATGTTAACACCAATAACATTTTAGAAATGACTATTTTTAAGGCAATTAATTGGAAAAGTGAATATATATATATATATATATATATAATTTGCAAATCTCTTTAATATCTGGGTTAATGGAAGGTGGTTGGGTTCCTATATTTGTTTCTACATTTAAACTGTTTCAAAGAATTTGGTTTCATATATATGAACTAAATCAGGGATCAAAGGAAGAGTATTTTAATAAGCTTTTCAGATAA
This sequence comes from Glis glis, assembly GCA_004027185.1. Lineage (NCBI taxonomy): Eukaryota > Metazoa > Chordata > Mammalia > Rodentia > Gliridae > Glis > Glis glis. Next base: position 1,157 of record PVJS01001009.1, read on the forward strand.
GTATGGGTATTCTTCTTTGATATTATACCAATACTTGGCAAGAGGTACTTTCTTAAAGGTTAATTGTAAAGTGTGATCTAAAAGCATACCAGACATTTTTCTCTTTGTTGTAATAAAATCCAATGGCCTAACTTAAATTTTAGGAGGATCTTTTATTCATGCATAATTTTGTAATATCAAATGTTGTTCATTTGGAAAGTATTTATTTACTCTGTTAGGTAGGTTTTCTAAGATTTAACACATTTTGGTATATCTATCAAAAATCACATTTTTAACTTCTCTACCGATTTCATCAGACAAACCTAAAAGTGTCAGGAAGCTGCCAAGTTCACAGTGACAGAAACAATTTCCAAATTTACAATTTTCTCTTGAGAGCTTGGATTTTATCATTGGCATCAAGTAGTGTGAGTTGCCTTCTTTGAAGTGACAAGCTCACTTCATGAATTCTTGAGAAAAATCTGCCAACTACACAAGCCCAAATAACTGGATTTTCTGTTAGTCATGGTCTCCAGTAAGAATGCTCTTTGAAAAAAGTTGCTAGTTGAGCTTGCAACTGAAACAATGGCTTAACTTGAGACAACTGCTGTACTTCACCAGACAGCAGAGATGTTTTATGCAAACGTCATACAAAATATTGGAAAGTAGGTGTATTCAATTGCTCAAGATTAGGTAGAATTAGGGATTTTTAGTGTTTCATCAAAGACATTTTAAAGTGAAACAAATATGCCTTAACTGTGAGGGTGTGGTCATGAAATACATAATAACTATTTTATGTTTTAGTGCCACATTAAGAGCTGCCTCAGACAAGAATAATTTAATTAAAGGTACCATGAAAGGGGCAAATACCTTTAGAATTTTGAATGCCTAAATTTACTTAAAATTTTGAATTCCTGTGTGTACTTTGATTCTACATTGTACTTAGATTCTACATAGTATTTAAGAAAGTATTATAGTCTATCTGAAGGAGAAAAACATTTAAATGTATCTGTCTACATTCTAATTTAAGTGGAAGTCCTAAATTATTTGCACAATACAATTTATTTTACTAGCTTTGTTACTTTTTAAATCTAGTTGAGGTTTTGATGGAAAAGGAAATGTTATCCCCTAAGAAACAAAAGTAAATTATTTAAAAATTGATAGAAAACGGATTTCTTGATTTTTTCAAAAATTTAATTTTACTGCAAATAAAAACATAGCTATTAATTTTTAAAATGTTAAAGTGTGCCTCATTCTATTGATGTGCAAAAGAGTAAATAGCGGAGAATATTTGCATCTCCTCGAAGTTAGAATTCATGCTGCAATTTCTTCCAGATAACTGTATAACACCTGTGATGTAAACAATGCTGTGGACAATATATAAGCTGTAACTGTTTTAATTTTCTCCGAGCTAGACAACAACTTGCACCAACAGCTGTTCCAACTTTGCCTAGGGCCCAAGAAAGACCTGGATTTCAAAAAAGAGAAGAACTAGCGATGGGTAAGAAATTGATGATCATTTGAATTTGAACAACTATCATCTTACTTTAAAACGGTAAGCTTAGATTCATGTTTTGTCACATGACGTTTGCTTCAAAAATTATTGATGAAATTAGAAATTTAATATGATTTTCAATACTAGGTAACTAGAAAATGGTATATTGGAATGTTTTACATATAACCTATGAGCTAGGGTGTCTTTTTAGGATGTCAAACATGTACATATGTGTCAGAGATATTTTCAAGGCATTTCATCTTCTCCTTGGCATGCATCTTGCTTAAATTTTCTGACATAAATTTGATAGTTATTATCAGAATATATTATCCTTATCAAGTTATTAATATGCATATTAATCTCTCATAGCTTTTGTCTGGATCAGCATGGTGGTTAGAGCCAAGAAGATAAGACCCAATATGAATGATTGATATAAGAATATCTGTGAAATCTGAAGAAAAAGTAAGGATTTTTGGGTTTTGGTCTACCACTTTCTCTGTTGAGCTATGCTACAATAATTCACTAAAAACATGCACAGATTCCCCCTGCCCATTCCCACTGATGAAATCATAGTCTAAGGGCAGTAACTAATTTTCCCTTCTGCTTGTGCCCTAAAAACAGATGAAAGTCCACCAAAACATGGAGGTAGGCTGAGAAGAACACAGCTTTATTTCCTGGATCTATAAAATGGAAACATTTAAAACAAATCTATGGGGAAAGTAAAAAAATTGGCTACTCCTATGGAAAGGATGACCAGATTCTGTTTCTTAATCTGGGTTCTGATTAAAATTGGCAGCCTTTAGCCGGGCATGGTGGCGCACGCTTGTAATCCCAGTACTTTGGGAGGTGGAGACCGGAGGATCCGAGTTTGAGGCCAGCCTCAGCTCTTTCGCTCTCTCTCTCCTCCTGTCTCTCTCTCTTTCTCTCTCTCTCTCTCTCTCTCTCCTTAGTGAGGTCCTCCGCAACTTCATGAGACCCGGTTTCAAAATAAAGTATAAAAAATAGGGCCAGGGGTGTAGCGCGGAGGTAGAACACCCCTGGGTTCAATCCCCGGTACCACAAAAAAAAAACAAAAACTGACAGCCTTTTTGTAAATATACATCAATATTAATAAGAAAACAAGATAAATATATATAATATAATCTATACTATAAGTGAAATATACAATCTTAGAGAGTTGATATGGTTCTCATTTGGAAGAGCTTAGACAGGAGAGTTAAAAAAATTTAAAAGTAAATGAATAAATAATAGGAAGTTGTGTGCAGTAACTAAAAATAAAGAAATGGCATTTTACTTTTCTATGGGTATCCATAACAAGCTACCACAAACTCTGTCACTTAAAAAAAAATAAAGATAGCCAGGCACAGTGTGCACATCTGTAATCCTAGTACTCAGGAGGCTGAGAGAGGAGGATCTTAGGTTCGAGGGAAACCTCAGAAATTTAGTGAGACCCTAATTCAGAATTAAAAAATAAATAAATAAATAAAAAGGGCTAGGGGTGTAGCTCAGAGGTAGAATTCCCCTGGGTTCAATCACCAGTAAACCGCCACAACACACCACCAACAACAACAAAAAGAAATTTATTATTTCACCATTTTGGAGGCCAGAAGTCTAAAATTAGTGTTGCCAGGACCAATTTCCTGCCAAAGGCTCTGGGGGAGAATTTTTTTCTCATGTCTTTAAACTTCTTGTGGCTCCAAACATTCCCCTGGTCATCTGTATACTCCACTTTTCAGTTCCCAACATCATCGGCCTTCTCTCTGTCTCTTTGTGTTTACCTCTCATGAGAATACTCATTCAATTTAGGGATAACACAGATAACTGAGTCTGATCTAGTCTGGAGATATTTAATCACATTTTATAAAGATTCTTCACTATATACAATCACAGATTCTGGGAACTCAAATCTGTAAATATGTCTCTGGAGACTACCATTCAACCCATTACCAAAGTCATAATATGAGAGAGGACTATGTAGATGAAGGAACAATTTTAGAAAAGGTGTTCAGGGAAAGTGGAAAAATACCAACATGTAAATTAAAACATCATATCATCAGAAAGTATAATCTTGGATAAGAAGTAGGGCAAGTCCCTCAAATGTTATAAAAAAAATGTTCAGGGCCTTAAACTGGAGAGTAGCTGGGTGTCTGCAACATATTTAGCACTTTCATGTGAAGTAGAAAATGTCACTAACCTCATACAGGTAGGATGACTAATACTGCAGACTTTAATAATTGAAGTCTGGTTCACAGTTCTTTATCTGCCAGGTGAATTCTGGATAAAGGTAAAAAAGAACATGAAGCAGGTAGCAGAAGAATGAAGTCACAGAATATCAAAATTGGACTATTTGAACTGTTGTAAAAGTGATGAGGAAATGAAGACCGAAAGACTTAAGTAACTAGGTTGAGTATATTTGCTTTTATAAGTAGTTTTCCTTATTCCTATTATGCTATCATTGAAAATACTTACATTCATAGTGGTTAAATCTATTTATAATTATTATTAAATATCATTTAATGAATTCATGGAAGAGTTTAAAAAAAAGGTTTGTGACAGATAAAAAATAAACATTCCCCCAGGATGGGTAAAGTGTGATATGGGACTGCAAGTTTTATTTTTGCTGGAATCAGTTTTCACTTGGGTGAGTGGAGACTTTAGGTGTGTTAAAGTTTCCCAGTCCAGGCTCATTCAGGATTTGGGAGACAGAGAGAAGAGGCTGTCCTTTCCCGAAAGCAGATGTTGCTAGATGAGTCGACAGACATGAGCTTCGCCTCATCCTCAGTCCTTAAAAACCATCTTTTTCCTCACTGATCATGGAAATGGATGGTGGGGAACGTTCCAAGATGCTCGTGAAATGTGACATCTTTTTATATTTTATACTTTCATTGGTGCCTTGTAATTATACATCATAGTGAGACTCAACATGATACAAACGTACATGCATACAGCACGGTGTGTCTCCTGCCACATCCCACCCCACTACCCCCTCTTCCCTCACCACACATGTTAGAGAGACTGGTAGTGATACCTTCCTAAATGGACACAGCACTTCTTCAACTGTTTCCTTCTTAACCCTCCTTTTCCTCTCTTCACCTCCCCCCACCCCAGTCACCTTCCCCTGTTCTACTGGTCTCTCTCCTCATTTGCCTGAAGTGCCTTCTGTTTCATATTTTCTCTCTGTCTTTCAAATATGAGAGAAAAAACATACATCTTTTTAAAGCCCCTTTAAGGCTGGGTGTGGTAGCTCACACCTGTAATCACAGTATATAGGAGGCTGAGACAGGAGGATCACAGTTTTGAAGGCAGTGTGTGGAAACTTAGTGAGACTGTTTCAAAATAAAAAATAAAAAGGACTGGGGATGTCGCTTGGAGGTAGAAGGCTTCTGGTTTCAGTACCTAGTACCACACACACAGACACATAAACCAACACACACACACACAAGACCCTTTATGATTTTTTTATATTTTTGAAATAAATATAATTAATATATTGCATATAAAAACTCCTTATCAGTTAAAATTTATTCTCATTTTCACAACTTTATACAGACGATTTTTAAATTAAAAAGATGTGGACTTAGCCTATTTATATGTATATTCGCTATATTCACCTGGTCTTTGTGGTTGTTACAATTAAAAAAATCATAGCTTTCAATACTTTACAACTGTGAAGAAAATATGAAAATTTAGATATATTAGGTTAAAGTGTGTGTTCTGAATAGATACAAGCTTTGGATGTATAAGTAGGTATTTGATTGTGTGTAGGCAATAGACATAGAAGTCATCTTTTTAAAAGGTGTTTACCTGTTTATTAATTTGCTTGTCTATACCAGCCAGCAATAAACCTTCTGAAACTAATGAAATAAAATATTCTTATTTAAATATAGGTAATCAGAATCCAGACATTTTATATTATTCTTTATGTTGTTTTTCTCTATCTTTGTTAAAAATCTTTGAAACCTGAATGCAGTTTCTCTTTGCTTGTCTTGGAGTCTAAATACTTAGCACATCTGTGGCTGTCTTTTTATATTCCATTTTCAGAGACAGGTGTCTCACTGTGGATGGAGATGATGTCTTTTTACTCCATAACGCTAGTCAGTGGCTAACCGTGAGCTGGATTTAAGCTCATCTGAAGAACATCACAGCTTCAGCTAGCATTTCTTTATCATGAAGAAACAAATATTTTATACTAGTCACCTCAAATAAAAGCTCTACACAAGGGGAAATAAAAACACGCAAGTAGAAACATTTTCTGTAAAACACAGGGACCATATGTGCATCTCAAATCTGCCTTGCATAAGTTAAGCTTCTGTGTTCAAGCAGTTCAGCCCACTTTTGAAAATTCAAGCCAGAGAAAATCCACACCAACTCTTTGTTTGAGGTGGCTGTGTTCTTGTCCTTGCAGAACCCGATTGGATTGTAAAAAGAAATCTGCTAATAGGAAAGTTAAAAAAGAACGTCAAAAGGATTTATCTCCCTCTTTCCTGTGAACTATTTTTTGTTTTCCAAATGTACCTCAGCATTATTTGAAGCCTTGATCCAAAAAAATTTTTTTGGAAATGGCTTAGGGTGATTTGTTTCACTCTTTGACTCTTTCTGTTATAACCAGCTCCCATTTGTTGAAATAGGTGGCATATGACGCGAATGCTTGTCTCTCATCACTATAACGGTTAGGAGAACGATTTTAAATTTGTGTTCATATCATCTTCTTTCTCAGACTTTTAGTGAGTTAATTAGAAGCTGTATAGTAAAATAATTTAACTGCAATAGCTTAGTTCATACTCAGGGCGAGATAATGCTTTCAAGAAAATGTCCACTCATCAGTCTGTACTCTCTTTTGTGTTAATTGCACTTAATTAATTAGTTGTTAGATAATTCAATTTTCAACTTTATGTTTTATAATCTTTTATATATTACTTTCCCTTAATATTATTTTTATTCTAGTATACCTTTTCAGGAGTACACATGTAATATATATATACACACATATATATATGTTAAGTTTGTATTTATTGGTGTATTATTCAAGGTTTTCCAGAGAAAGAAATTATAAGATATGAAGAGGGAGAAAGAGAGAGAGGGAGAGGGAGAGGGAGAGGGAGAGGGAGAGGGAGAGGGAGAGGGAGAGGGAGAGAGACTTATTTTAGGAATTGGCTAACATGACTTTATGGACTTGCAAGATCAAAATCTGCAGGGTAGGCCAAAGTGCTGGCGACTCAGGGAAGAGTTGATGTGGCATGAATTTAAAGGCAGGCTGCTGGGAAATCCTCACTTCCTCAGAAGACCTTGGTACATTCTCCTTAAAGCCTTTAACTTATGGCACAAGGCTCAGTTACCTCATGGAGAATAATCTGCTTTACTCAAAATTAAATCAAATTACTTCTTAAAATTGCTTTTATAAGACCATCTGAACTGGCATTTGGTCAAGTATCCAGATACCATGGCCTACCTGTGTTGGAACATAATATCAACCATCACAATTGATTTGTAATTATTCTAGAAATGTTTACATTTGAGGTTTATGAAGGCTAGGAATAGGAAAACTTAAAAATGGATAAAGATTAATTTCTTAAAGTAATTCTATGTGATACTATTATTTAGATACAATCCCAGTTGAGTGCATGGTCCTTAGGTTACATGCACATATATATGCAGAATAAGAAAGAGGATAAATGAAGAGTTAGGAAGAGAAGTTTTAATCAGGAAGAAATCTTTGGGTAAGAAGCATATTTGGATAGTGAGTGGGAATTTTAAGTTCGATGATCTTCCAAGGTGTCTGAGAACCTACTTGAACTCCTCCAGTGAGGTTTGTGATAATGAGTGTCTCTTCAGAAAAATCACTCTTCAGCATGGGAAGGGGTAGGGAAGAGATTAACAGAGAAGTGTTGCAAAGGAACTTGGTCCATGGCAGAGGCTATAAAGGGAAAGCAGATGAGATTTTTAGTGGAAATCACAAAGAATAAGGAAGAATAAAGTGTATTTGCTTTCGGGGCATACTATGTGGCAGCTATTATTGCAGCCTCTGCAGCTGGTGTTGAGTCTAAATGGGCAGTGCTAAGCTATTGAATATTTTTCCTCAAATTGTTGAGTCCTTCCTCATGTTCTTCCATAAAACCAAATGGCAAAGATTAATCTCCATGAAAGTCATGATGGAACTATTTAATAAATAATAGTAATAGACAATAGAAATAGTAAATACTAGATTATAGTAATAGACAGAAAAACCTATAACATGATAAATAGATTTGTATTAGATACTTGCATTTAGTTATTTAAGAATTAATCTAAAAATTATAAATTAATCTAAAAATTATAAACAAAAGCTCAAAAGTTCTTATCCTGTATTACCAGACGGTTTAATTTCAAAAGAGTTCTAGATTTTTCCTAGTTTCCCTCAGTTGTTTCTTTGGGGAAGGAGAGGACCATACATTAAGATACTACTGAGAAGGGGCCAAAGGAACTTATAGAAGGTCTGATTTATTCACAGAGTATTGAAATGCCCAGAACTTCAGAGAAACTGGATAGCATAGGAGAATCAGGGTTTCCAGAAATTGGTCTAACAATATGCACAATGTGACTTAAGGCCATTGTAAGTATGCAGAGAACCTAAGATTTTTAGAGAAGGAACTACGGTCATAGCTGTGAAACATGCATGCAGAGATACAACAAGAGCTTTGAAGGCAAGCACGGGTCAGAGGTTCAGAAGAGATTATCAGAAATTATGATAGTGCTGGAGTTGCAATTGTATGTCACCAGGAGGGCAGGAGCTGTCACTTAATCATTTCAGGATTTATAATTACACATTAAAAATTGCTTTCAAATGTCAGATTTATGTAAAGGATAAAATTCTAGGCCTGGATGTTGCTCGTTGGTAAAGGACTGTTTTTAATGCATCAGAAGCGAACTTCTGAAGTGAGGCTAAGTTCCTCAATACAGTTTGCATCTTCAGTTAACCCAGATGTGGGCTGCAGAGTCTGCTGGAGCACAGGAAAAGAAAATGTCCACTTCATGGGGTGGTAGGAAAAGGGAGGAGAGGAAGGAAAAGGGAGAAGAGGAAGGATGACAACTTAACTTTTGCTTCTTGCACTGTGGTGCTCATGAAAGCATTAAATAGGAGCACCAAAATATTCAAACCAGTTATTATGGGAGTGAAAAGAGGCATTTTTAATAATTAGGTTGGACCATGGGTGTAAATTGAGATGTGTGGGCACACTATCATTACAGCAATTTTTTCACACATCGGCTAACATGTTCATGATGACATGGGAGAGCATGAATTTATTCCAGACTTTGGTTATGTGTCTTTTTGAACCTTTTAGCACTGTCAGAGATCTGGGGATAATGGCTTTCTGGCATTTATCACTTACTGAACTGTCTTCTTACTTAAATCTCCATAGGTCTGATCTTTAACAATATTGGGAATGTCTTAAGAAAAGGTACTATCTATAGGGCTGCCTATGCTATAATTAGCTATATATTAAAGGTAAAACCAGAAGAAAAACTAAAGAGGAGAAGTATGAGTATTACTCAATTTTCAAAACTGATGTTAAATCTCAAGTCCTTTTTATGGTGTCCACTTTATGGTGATTAAAAAAATATATATATAGCCCAGTACTTGAGAGGCTGAGACAGGAGGATTGGAGGTTTTAGGCCAGGCTCAGCAACTTAGTGAGACCCTCAGCATCTTAGTGAGACCTCATTTCAAAATTAAAAATAAAATAGGTCTGGGGGTATAGCTCAGAGGTAGAATACCCCTGGGTTCAATTCCCAGTACCACACACAGAATAAAAGGCAATATAGTATCATAATAAAGTGTCAAAAGTACAGAAAAATAACAACTAAAATTGCAGTTTGCCAAATTTTTAAAAACGTCTAATTTTTTTTACAAAATTAGCCACTATTTTGGTTTTGGTTTTAAAAAATGCATAGTTTTAGTTCACCTTTATCTTCATCCGTTTAACAGAAAAATAAGATTAGTAAGCTATGTGAAGAGTTAAATTTTTCAAGTATGAACTTCTTGCAAATATTCCAGTCACACATTGCAAACATTTATTTTTTTGCCCCAAATATAGCAAGAAAATATATGCCAAAATTCAGGAGTGAAGCTTACCAGATGTCCAACAGCCTCAAGCCACACTGATATTGGTCAAAACTTGAAAATTCACAGATGTAAGACAGTCTGTTATTCTGCTTCAAGCACTATTTTCATTCTGATAAAGCCACTGAAGTGTACAACATCAGATAAATATGTTTATATTTTAATTTTGTAATTTTCATTAAGTAAAGACATTAAATTTATGATATATAAGTATCATTTCATTAATTCCATTTTATCCATAGTCTTGTGGATGGAACAAAATAATCTACAAACTAAATAACATGCCCATGTATATACCCTCAGGCAAATAAAAATTATTTATTTCTTAAAGCACTTTTATGATTTAAATAATGTATTCTTTTAAAATACTTTTATTGGTGCATTGTAATCTTACAACATTATGTAGTTCATACTGAGAGGTATGATAGTACTTGGTGAGCTTCAGTCACCCCAGCTCCCTCTCTAATCCCTCCCCTTCTCCACACACGATTTTGAGATTGGAATTAGTAATTTCACATATGTATATGACATGTCATGTCACACATGTCAGTGGAAATAACCCTTTATTAATTCTTCCATCCCTGCCCACCACCCTCCTCTAGACCACATCCCTCATTCTCCTGGGGTTTCTCCTCCATTTTCTAAAGTCCCTCTGGTATCCCCGATTACTCCTTAGCGTCCACATGTAAGAGAAAACAGGTGACCATTCATTTCTTTGGATTGGATAAACTCACTTAATATATTGTTTTCCAGGTCCACCCATTTTCCTGTAAATGCCATAATTTTGTTTTTCTTTATTGCTGAGAATAATTCCATTCTGTGTATATCCCATAATGTTCTAATCCATTTATCTGATGATGGACACATAGTTTGTTTCCATGATTTGGCTATTGTGAATTGTGCTACTACAAACATGGATATGCATGTATCAGTATAATATTTTGATTTCAATCCTTTTGGAAAGCTACCCAGGAGTAGTATAGCTAGATTTTATGGTGGATCCAAAACCAATTTTCTGAGGAATATCCACACTGATCTCCATAGCAACTATACTAATTTGCAGTCCCACCAACAGTGTAGAAGAGTTCCTATTTCCACACATCCTCAACAGCATTTAATGTTGTTTGACTTCTTGATGATTGCCATTCTAATTGCAATTAGATGGAATCTCAGTGTGGTTTTGATTTACATCTCCCCGATTGCTGATGATGTTGAACATTTTCTCATATATTTGTTGTCCATTTGTATTTCTTCTTTTAGGAAGTGTCTATTTGGTTCAGTTGCTCATTTCCTGATTGGTTTATTTGGGGTTTTTTTAGTGTTAAGTCTTTTAAGTTCTCTGTATATTCTTGATATTAGTCCTCTATCAGAAGAGTAGCTGACAAAGATCTTCTTCTCCCATTCTGTAGGCTCTCTCTTCAGACTTTTGATGGTTTCCTTTGCTGACCAGAAACTTTTTAATTTAACGGCATCCCATTTGTTAATTCTTGCTTTATTTCCTGACCTTTGGGTGTTTTATTGAGGGTTTCTACCAGTGCCTATATGTTGGAGTGATGGTCCTATGCCCTCCTCTAACAATTTCAGTCTCTGCTCTAAGTTCCAGGTCTTTGATCCATTTTGAGTTGAGTCTGATGCAGGGAGAGAGGTCGGAGTTTAATTCCATTTTTCTACAAATGGATAACCAGTTTTTCCAATACCATTTGTTGAAAAGGCTGGCTTTTCTCCAGTGTGTGATTTTGACACTTTTGTCAAAAATCGATTGGCTATAAGTATGTGGATTTGTTTCTGCATCTTCTATTCTGTTCCATTGATCTATGTGTCTGTTTTTGTGCCAATACCATGTTGTTTTTATTATTATAGCTCTGTAGATAATTTGAAGTCAGGTATTGTGATGCCTCCTGCATAGTTCTTATTGCTGAGAATTGTTTTCATTATTCTGGGTCTTTGGTTTTCCCAAATGAATTTTAAGACTGATTTTTCTAGCTCTGTGAAGAATGATATTGATATTTTAATAGGGATTGAATTGAGACTGTAGGTCACTTTTGGTAGAATGGCCATTTTGATAATATTTATTCTGCATATCTAAGAACATGGAGATCTTTCCATCTTCTAAAAATCTTCTTAAATTTCTTTCTATAGCATTTTATAATTATCATCATAGAGTTCTTTTACCTCCTTGGTTAAATTTATTCCTAAATATTTTATTGTTTTTGAGGTTATTGTGAATGGAATTGTTTTCTAGTTATCTTTTTCAGTGTATTCATGAGCTGGGTGTGTAGTGTATGCTTGTAATCCCACTACTTTGGAGATTGAGACAGGAGGATTGCAGATTCAAGGCCAGCCTCATCAACACAGTGAGCCCCTCCACAACTTAGTGAGACCCTATTTCAAAAAATACATAAATTTTTAAAATACCAAAAATTAGCACATTAGTGAGCGTTTACATAGACTATTATCTTAAATAACGTACACTTAATACCTACTATGCAGTTGGAAATGGGAAAAACATTGAACCATGACAACAGAGTTTTTATTTTCATTCCATGGAGATTCCTTTCTGTTAGAAAGATGGATCACAGCTTCAATCTCCTTGAGTAAGTAGACTAATCATATGTCTGGCTTGTTATATTAAGGCTTTAAAGGACACAGTGAAAGAGGTGAATAATGGGAGGTGAGAGAGTCAAGGGCTACTTTGGATTGGCTGGCGAGGGAAGCCTCGTGCTGAAGAGAAGTCATTTATCACAAAACCTAAGGAGCCAGGTGATGGTCATGCAAAGACTGGGGAGACGGAGCTTCACGGGCTGAGGACACACCATGTGCAAAGGCCCGAGGATGGAAAGAACTTTGTGTGCATGGAAACAAAATAGTCCTATGTGGCTGGCACAGTAATAAGAAGAAAGCTTAGTGAGAGATACAACACACTGACTGGGACATGGCAGAGGGCTTAGAATTGATTCTATGAGCAAACGGAAAACAGTAAAATACCGTAAGAAGCAGAATTGCTATGATCAGATAAACATTTTAGGGGAAGTTACTATTTTAAAAGCATGCAAATCAACGTTGGTATATTCTCATATGTACACTCTGTATTGGGAAGGGGGTGAAATGGTGAGGCGGGGAGGCACCAAGTGCTGTGTGAATGTATGTCACTGTCAGTAAGATTTTCATTATGATGTGAGACTGTAATGCACCAATAAAAACACATTTAAAAAAAACAAGAGAATAATGAATGGGAGAGAGTAATTAAGTTAATCCAACTAGGAAAGTATTAAAATAATAGAGGTGATTGCAGTTAAGGTAAAGTGTTCTTTACTGGGATAGAAAAGATTAAGTTGGAGGAGTGATAGTAGGTTTTGATAAAGGGGAAATTGGAATAAGGAAATACATTTTTTAAGAAAAAATAATTTTGAGAGATCCTTCAGGCATTCATATGGAAAAATTGGTGCAAAGTTGAGGATATGAGCCTGGACTTAGGAAAAAAAGTCTGCTGTGGGTCTGGTTTTTGGAATCATTGTAATGCAAAGATAACAATTTCAATCTATAGAAAATGATGGCATCACTTAAGAAAAATTTGGAAATAGAAAAGGATAAAAATTAATTTTATGCAGGTATGCAGAATATTTGTAGGTTAGAGAAGAAAGACTAAGGATTTAAATCACATTATACTGAGTTGGCTTAAATAGTGTTGAAATACAGAGAAAAAAGAAAAAATAGCAAACCCAGGACATGAAATAAATCTTTATAAATATATCTTACTGAATTCTTCCAAAAGCCTTTGTGTTATGTATTTTATACTCAGTGGATAATAATAGCTACAAATAACATTTATATAATCCTTACCGGTTCAAAAGACACTTCAAAGCACTGGGGAAATGATGCATCATCAAAATAAATAAAAATAACATCAGGAACTCTGACCCTAACCACAGAGTGATAGAATCTTCATATGTAACAGCTTTAGTGAAAGAGAATTTCAGAATTCAATGTTAATTCAGAACAGTGAATTTCCAGAAAGGTCAAAATAATGAAACATTTCCTTGAAATTATGCTTTTTTAGGTATATGAGAGGAATTACCTCCTAAAAGGGTGGTTTCAAGGAGGCCAAAAATTATTACAGAACAAAGGAGAAAAAATGACCAACAATACTCGAATACAGTAGATCTTCATTGAATGTTTTGCTTGGGGCTAGGCAATGATACATTTGTGATGCATTTATAAATAAAATACAGCAGTCTCTTCTTTCTTGAATTGGCATTCTAGAAAGAGGAGACACTAAAAAGTATCCCTAATAAAGAAATCCCTTATGTAACAAGTGAATAAAATGCATGTAAAGGAAGAATAAGAAGTAATAGAGTTGTGAAATGCTGCACATAAAAGAGGGACAAGGTGCAGAGTTAAACAGAATGGTTGCAGCAGCCATCATTAAAAGTGTTGAATATGAGCAGAGAATTGAATAATGTGTCTAGTTAGCAAAGAACAGACTGGTCAGAAGACTGTTTCCCATGACTGGAATGGCTCGGGGAAGCAGGCAAATGTCCCAAGGCAGTGCATGTGCAGCAAGTTTAATAAGATCAGGAAACCAGTAGGTCTGGGCAGAATGAGGAAGGGAGGGGAGCTCTGGTGGCCACATATAAACTTTCATAGGAAGCCTTTTATACAAAGGTGTGAGATGACCTAACTTATATTTTACAAAGATCATTTTAGATACTGTGTTGAATACAGACTGTAGAAAGGCAAGAGTAAAATTAAAAATATATATATTAGCTTGAAGGCTACCACTGGTATATGAGCTCTCTCCAAATAATTATATAGAAATTTTCCTTTCTAGATATATTCTACCAGAATAGAAATGGCTTTGCCTCTATCTTCAACTCCCATTCCCCTCTGTTATATACTTGGATACATGCCACTTGCTGCCCGCTTCTCAGGTTTATTCCTGCTGAATGTCAAGGCTTTACTGACAGCGTCACTGACATCAGATGGCCATTGGGTCTGTGCTGCCACACCAATTCTTTATTTTCATCTCCTAACTTCCTTGATGACTACATCAGGTCTCCTTTTTTTATGTCTCAGTTCATCGTTTTCCTCAATTCTTCATATAACCCTATTGATATTCATTTAGAACTTTGAGATAGTTAAAAGCTTAATGCACATTTCATTATCACTTATTTATTGCTTCCAGATGAGAAAAAAAGATAGTAAAATATATCTATCAGTCTCCATTGCTGCAGAAAAAAAATGACAAAATCAGTGGCTTAAAACAATATATGTGTATTATCATACAGTTGTGCAGGTAAGAAGGCCAAAATGGGTCTCACAGGTCTAAAATTAATGGGTTCATAAGTTAGCCCTCCCATTTCCTTATGAAGGTTCTCAGGGATAATCCATTATTCTCCTTTTTTGAGCTTCTAGACTGCTCATATTCCATGTTCTCTGGCCTCTTCTATCTTCATGGTCAACAATCACATCACTTTGGCCCCTGCTTCTCTTACTCTGTATCCTTCTCTGACTCTGTGACTTCCTTCTTTCACTCATAGCAAGTGAAAGATTACATGGGACCTTTTGATTACATTGGACCCACAAATCCCTCCCCATCTCAAGATCCTTAAGTTAATTACATCTGCAAGATCTTTTGACATATAAGATAATGTATTCATAGATTACTCAGATTAGGAAATGGACGTTTTGGATATGCTATTTTTCTGCCTATCATAATATGCTAAGCCATCTCATTGGATACAAAATAGAAGGAAGGTATAGTTTTAAAATGCTGCCACCCCTGTTGGCTACAAGTGTCAGTGTAGTCCCTGATACATAGTGAAGATACTAAATTAATTATTGATATTAATTTCAGAGAATTATTTACATGGTGATTCAAGTACAAGTTTTTCAATTTTATAGAAATTATATATATATACATATATATATATATATATGTATATATATATATTCTTTCAATGGATATTACTTTGTATGTCCACAATAAAATAAATAATGATATGATTACCACTAAAAGGTTCTTGGGAGAAAAATATAGCTTAACTCTCACATTTGTAATAAATGAAAAGCCAAGATTCAGAGAAAAAATGGTATATATATGATTACACAACTGATCAAAGACTGAATAGAAATAAGAACCAGCTATCATTTCTACTTTTGATGTCTGAGACAATGTTTTTAAATCTAGCTAAACTCAGAAGTCACAAAGAATAAATGGAAGATATGCACACACCCTCTGCTTCAAATGGAAAATATGTCTACACCTTTGTTTCTAATTTTTTCTTTATCTCTTTATTTTGCATACTTCTATAAGACTATTTCATATCTGTATTTACATAAAACTAGATAAGAACTTTGGAGATATTCACATGATCCTTATAGCTTAATATAATACACTGATGGAAATGCATTTCAAACAATAGTTTTGAAAGGAATTAAATGGATGCTTGATATCAAATGTTTTCTACTTAAGAAACTTATTTCAAATAATCATTTGAGATGAGAAAATGAATGGTCTTATTTTTTAATTGATATTGTGAAATGATTCTAATTTAAATGAATTCTGGCTTCCTATTATTAAATGAGGCCCAAGGATAAACAATTTGGGTATATGAAACTGATTTATGCTGTTTTTAGATGGCAAGATACTTTTAAGTCCTATTTCATTCATGTATATGATCTCTGAATGCATTTAATGTTCTATTTTTGTTTTCTTAAACCTACCAATTTGACAAAGATAAAGTAGTTGTATAATTTAGGTTCCGGTGGTTATTAGATTTGTTCCTCTTCTATGTGAAAGCATGACTCAAAGAACTCTGTGATGCCAAAAAACTTAGCAGAGAAAGACAACCAGTTATTCTGTCACTTCATAATGGCAGCTTTTTATCCTCTGACCCAAGGTCAATTGCATTGTCTTTGGTGAAAGATAGAGAACTATTGTGAAGACAGATTTTACTGGGTAGCAATTCTGAATCTATTTCCTCTGATGAAATGTCAATAGCTTTCTAGGACAAAATGTAGTTTTTTTTCTAGAAACAAAGGTGAAATTGGCTTGAAAATGTACTCCACAAATCAATCCCCTTCAATATAAAACATTTGAGAAGAAAAAATTAACAAGTAATCCAATATGCTGTTATGTTTCCATCTTTTTATTTTAATTCATCAAACATATTACATTTTCTCCAGAAAACCAATTTAGAGAAGCATTGATGTTCTTCTAATGGTTTTAGAGTCATAAAACTTGTAGTAAAAAGTCAGCTCCTGTGAACCTGGAAATCCTTGAAAACTGACAAGAGATAAGGTTCTCTGAAAGAACAGACTCACAGGACAACACATACAATGTGGCATTATATAAAAGAAACCAGAAGATGAAAGATGCTTATTACTTATTCAAAATAGTATACACCTACAGATGACATTTTAGGATTATGGCAAAGGCATGTACATACCATTTATAGAATATCAAATTCTACCTTCTCAAATTTTTATCAACATAGAATTTTACAAAAGTTTCTTTTTTCACCTTCCAAAATGCAATTTTTAAAAAATAATAAATGAAACTCAAGCAAAGCTGAAGATATAAATCTTATTGTCCTCATAAACATGTTAACCTCATACATTTTTATATTTTTATTGACGCATTGTAACTTTATGTCTTTATGTCGTAGTGAGATTCAAAATGATACCTTCATATATGCATAGACTTGGTGTATTTCCCTTCATGTTACCCCCACCCCTACATATTAGTGAGATTGCTGGTGAAACCTTCATAGATGGGTATACATTATTTGAACTGTTTCCTTACTAGCATTTATGGCTAGTCAGTTTCCTGAAATCTGTTTGCATTGCAGATAGTCATACACTACAAGGTGTAAAGCAGAAGGTTCCTAAATGCATAGTTACATTTAGACACATATATGAAAATGTCTTCAAAAGGAATGTGATGGGGACAGAAGGAGTCAATTAAATGAAAGGTAGAAAAAAAAAGAAAAGCCCCAAATAAGCTTAGATCACCCCTGTGCAGGGGGCAGGTCCCAGGGACCATGAGAGCTCAGGTGACGTCCATCCATTGGTCAGCTGAGTGGTAATCCTACTGGGAGATATGCAGATGAACAGTGAGCCACCATTGTGTAGGACGTACAGAGTCACCAAGATAACTCTCCTGACATAGCAAGAGGTTTGGAGAATGGTTTCAAGTTCTAACATCTGGTAAGCATGATGACGGGCTTTCTGAGCTCTGGGAACTCTTGAGTGCAGACACCTTTTGAAGGTCCAGCTACCTACTACACTGCCCTGTGCAAAGATGTCCTGTGAGAATGCCCAGAAGTGGTAGAGCTTCTGATACCATGGGCTGCTGATTAGGTCCAATGGAGTGACCCCTTGGGCCTGGGCAGGAGGGGCCTGAGTGTCTGTCCTACCTGAACAGCCACTTGGATCCCTAGTAAAGTTAACTCAGAAATAAAGCACATGGAGAATGTTCTGTTCCAAAGTATGGAATCAGACTCACACACAAGGAGGCCGGGCGTGGTGGCGCACGGTTGTAATCCCAGTACTTTGGGAGGTGGAGACCGGAGGATCCGGGTTCGCGGCCAGCCTCAGCTCTCTCTCTCTCTCTCTCTCTCTCTCTCTCTCTCTGTCTCTCTCTCTACTTAGTGAGGCCCTCCGCAACTTCATGAGACCCGATTTCAAAATAAAGTATAAAAAATAGGGCTGGGGGTGTAGCGCGGAGGTAGAACGCCCCTGGGTTCAATCCCCGGAACCACACACACAAAAAAAGAATCACACACAAGGCCATCCAGACCTTGCTGGAAGGAAGAATAATCACTAAATCCATCACAAGGGAGGGAGAAAAATGTCCAATCTCATATGCATCAGTGTTTTACCCAAAGTGGGAGATGACAATGGAGGAGAAACCCAGGGTTTCTGCTTCAGTATAACACAGGTACTTCAGACTTGTAGAACGGATGCTCACGAATGATCAGACCACTAGTCCCTCATCTACACCTGTCTCAATAAAATCTTTAATTTTCCTTATTCATCCTTCTTGCCAGGGTCAGCTGTGTTTCACAGTGTAACATGGTTATGATATCATTTTATCTTTGAGAAGCTGCCCTTACATATCTGCTTCTGAAAATGAGAACCACATGGCCCCCCTGTAGAAGCCAAGATCATTACAAATCTCATGTGACTGATTCGAATGCCTTTGCCTGGAAACTTCCATGTGAACCTTAGAGTAAATAAAAGGGTTCTGTGCTTCTACTCCAGGCAGCTGAGGAACTATTCTTCATCCTTCCCAGGGTGGGTTTACGTTTGTTTCTAATCTTATATTTTTCTCAGTGTAGTGAGAGTCAAGATTATACCTCTGCCCAAGAAGCCAACGATCTTCAGAAAGATCTGTTGGCATCATCAAATATAATATCTGAAATGAAAAATTAGAGGATAGCAATCTAACTCTCAAACCCCAAAGCTGAAGGGACAGAATTGATTCAGCAGCATAAATCACCCGGTTGTTGGATATGAGTTCCTGCTGTAGCTTGTCATGATTACATTTTGTTATCATGAGTAGAAATTCTCACCCATCACCTTTATATAAATAATTCAGGTTGAGGAAGAGACATTGTCCTCAGTAAAAAGTAATATAGTGTAAACTCGGCAGCTCTAATCATTCCAATGGCAAAATGGGTTATGTTTTGTCCTTTAGGTAGATTGCCTGTCTTCCCTCTGACAGCATCCATACCTCTCAATTCATCTAATCCAAGGAAACATTGTGATCTCAAAAGGAATGACGCCTCATGAAATGGGGAGCCCATTTATCGGAGTTGGAAAGCACTCTATCTAGCTATTCGTGGGTACTATAGTGGCTCCTGTCACTATTATTTCTAGTGATCCACTAAGACAGCACTTTTCTATCCCATTTTATTTTGGCTACTAGGTTTTGTTGCAAAGGGAAGAATACGTCATAAGGGAACAGCAAAGTGTTTCCCTTGAACTATAAGTTAAAACGTCCACCTGCCTCATGCCAATGAAAGAGCAGGCACAGAAGGCACTTACTGTACTTGCTGAGGAGACTGATATGTCTGGCAAAGAGAAGTTGGTTTGCTACTATACAATGGAAGAAGAAAATCTATGCCTGGAAAGTAAGAGATCCTGTAGGATGTGACTTATGTAATAAAATTATTCTAAACTTTGAAATTCATTGAAAAATCTAAAATAACCTGTCAAGAACCTTTGAACTGGCGATACCTTAAACCTATATTTTGCTAATATTTAATTTATATTACATATCTAGTTTTCATTCTCACAGTCAAAAGGACATTTCAATTTCTAAATCGTCAATACTATTTTTACTGTCTGCCATCAGCTACTATGTCTAATCTGTTACATGGGAAATGTTTAAGGCATTTGGAATTTTTCTACTCTATTTGAGATTATATTAGACAATGACATGGTCTAGAATAACTTCAATTTATTATTTATTGCTAATATTTGTGTGTGTGTAATACTGGAGATTGACATCCCCAGCCCTTTTTATTTTTAATTTTGAAATATGATCTTGGTTAACCATGTACTGGCCTCAAACCTGTGATCCTCCTGTTTCAGCCTCCCAAGTACTGGGATTACAGGTATGAACCACCATCCTAGGCTACATTGATACTATTTTCATGATAGTGTGCACCAGTCTTCTTTTTTTTTTTTTTGCGGTACCGGGAATTGAACCCAGGGGCGCTCTACCTTCGAGCTACACCCCGGCCCTATTTTTTATACTTTATTTTGAAACCGGGTCTCACAAAGTTGCGGAGGGCCTCACTAAGTAGCTGAGGCTGGCGGTGAACCCGGATCCTCCGGTCTCTGCCTCCCAAGTACTAGGATTACAAGCGTGCGCCACCACGCCCAGCTGTACCCCAGTCTTCTTGAGGCCGGGCTTTAACTTATATGATCACAACTTATATGATGCGATATCATATAAAGAAAGTATGCTGAAAAAACTGATTAAACTCTGCTTTAATGTCTGCACTCCATTACATGGGTCATTAAAGGCTACACGTTTATGATTTATGAAATAATCAGATGGAAATAGGCTGAGAAGAGACTAAAGAATATTGAAGTTTCCTGCATATTTAAAAATAAAGCAAAAGAGGCAGAGATGAGCTATCTTTTTTATACACAAGGACAAAATCACGGAGGTAGCTGTTACTTTCATTATGGTGAAATGTCTATATGTGGACTGATGAGTAATAATGACAAGAGTTCCAGCCATTCCCAGGCCTGGCTAACTCAGTTCATTAAATGTATTCAGCTAATGAAGCTGAGGTCACAAGATCAATCCCCTTGTGGTCTTTATATTTTCCTAACTGCCAGCACATGAAATCATTTAGAGAATTCAGACTGGAGATATATAGGCATTCAATCTAGTTAGGCATCTTAATTAGGTCAGGCCCCTGCCATTAGAATGTAGCATCCCTTTGAAAGCATTCTGTACAAAAACTTCTTACAAACAGTTTGTTTCATTATCTACCATTCAAATAACCACTCTCTTCTAATTTATATTTTAGTATGCTAATCTGAATTCCAGATTCTTTCATTAATAATAATGATAAGGTCACATGATCTTGTAATTGAAGCAACAGATTTATCCCACTTTTTTCTTCTGCCTTTTGGTCAAATTTCCATTTGTCCTTCAGACAGTGAAAAATGAGGTAGATGAAATGATATTTAGGATCCTGAATTATGCAGATATCTTTCTCAATTATTGATATTTCCAACTGTGTTGATACAGGGAACTTAAGCATTGGCATGTACTTAAGAACTTTATCTGGTAGCTAGATATCTATAGTTAAATTGCTAGCTAGATAACCATGTAGTACAGTTGTATTTTAAAAATCATGGACTTATGCTGGCGAGTAACTAACTCATGTAATGGATACAAGGGTTATTAATCATATACCAAAAGCCTAAACTATGCATGTCCTAGAAAAACAGTTCTACTTTAAAATTATTGTCATGTTGGTAATTATAAACATGTATTAATTTCACCATAGTAATTAGATATAAACTTGGTTTGGGAAGTTTATAAGTATTTATTGATAAAAACACTGTTTTCCTTGGAAACTAATTGCAAGTTGAACTTGAAAGCCAAAATTATATGTGTATTATGTAAGATTTATAATTTATATAATAATTATACAATTTATAATTATAATTTCATAATTTGCATTATTTCCTCCATAAGGTCACGGAAAATAATTGAACTATAGATTCATATTTTACTCTACTAGTTTGTGAAATTTAAAAGTAAATTTTCTACATATTTCTTACATATATACATTCTCACACACACATATTTACATATTTATGTCCCACTAGACTCAATAATAAAAATTCATGCATAAAACATGCAAAAATTTGATACATATGGTGTGCTAATTTACATTTAAAACATTGTTAGGTGGAATAACATTTTACTTAGTATATATAGTGTGTAAGTAGAGACAGTATAGAATAGGGATGTCAGAGGGTATTATGTAATAAAGACAGAATAAGTAGGGTTTAAGATCATGGTTTCTGGAATAAGCTTGCCTGGGTTTGATTCCTTATTCTATCACTTATGAGCCAAAAACTTTCAGCTTGATTTTTCTGTTTCCCATACCCCTCTAGGTTTTGTTGTTATGTTTAAATGAGTTAATATATGGAAAGTGTAAAGCAAACTGTCTAGCGTATGATGAAATTATATGTCTACTTGCTTCTTATAGTCATCATTAATCTTCATCTTTATATTATGGATATGGCTGGAGCCATTTATGAAGAATTTGAACTGAACAGCTCGTTTAAAGTTAGAGGCTCTAGCCACATATGTAAAATTGGGGAGTTTATATAGTAAAAAATAATGAGTTTTTTATTTTTAGTGTAACTGCTTCAATTGCTTATGATGAGTTTGCATTTATTTATTTATTTATTTAGGGGGGAAAGGCTCAGACTTTCCCTATAGATATTTATTATAAAATTAATTAGATTCAATCTCAGAGGCAGAGCTCAGAAAAATAGACAGTAAGGATCAAACAACAGGAACAAAAAGTTCAGGGTTATGAGTTTGCATTTAGCAATGAAGATTTCTAACAGTCTATTGTTTTTGGTCAAGATGAAAAATTTAGTACGTGAATGCCAGATCCTATCAGGAACATGGATGATATTGAGGCCAAAAAGATCTTAAAATGGATGCTAAGACACAAGAAAATAAGTGAGATTTGAAGAAAGTGAGCATATTTTGGGTATGGCAGTGTGATTAATGAACATAAGGGATCACAGGAGCAGTGGCTACAGGTCCTCAGGGCATAATGGCTGGAAGCAGAGAGAGAGCGGGTGAGAGCTTATTATCAGCTCTTGGCAGGAAACTGTGGCTCCCTGCCCAGGAAAACACTGTCCTGGGCTATGCCCCCAAGGACCCTTCCTTTGGCATCCTATCTCTGAACATGGCTGTCTTATCTAATGCATGAGGTTTGGGGGACATTTGAAATTTAAATCATAATACTTGGAACTAAAGTATTTCTCATCAAAAGGGAATCCACCTCTGAAATTTTCTGTATAATGTTACTTTCAGAAATTATTTGCTTTTTAGCCGGGTGTTTTGGCACATGCTTGTAATCCCAGTACTTGGGAGGCTGAGACCAGAGGATCTGGGTTTGCGGCCAGCCTCAGGTACTTAGTGACACCCTGTTTCAAAATAAAGAATAAAAAAATAGGGCTAGGGGTAGAATGCCCCTGGGTTCAATCCCCAGTACAGCAAAAAAAAAAAAAAAAAAGAAATTATTTGCTTTTAAAAACTCAAAAACACTATGAATATAGGTAATAACAGAATGTAGTAGAGGATGTTGACCAAATAAAAGAGAGAAATAACATCTGGTACAACACAGCTTAATTCTCAATTATGCACTTACATACACACACATTGACATACATATTTATTTATAAAACATACAAACACATATGAATATATTTAACAGTAAATATATAAAACACATGTATGCTTATTTAATGATAAAATGCTGTATGTTTAACAGTATATTATGTGCACATATATGTTTATGTGTACATATGTAATTTTAATGTATAAAATGATGGGTATTTACTTCTTTTGGAGTTTAAGGAATAGGGAGAAAAATTTAGTTACAATAAACCATTTAAATCCTACAATCCTAACTTGATTTGC
Source organism: Glis glis (assembly GCA_004027185.1). Taxonomy (NCBI): domain Eukaryota; kingdom Metazoa; phylum Chordata; class Mammalia; order Rodentia; family Gliridae; genus Glis; species Glis glis. Next base: position 24,929 of record PVJS01001009.1, read on the forward strand.
AAGATCTAAAATTGAAAGAACTTTCCTATTTCCGAGAAGCAGATTTAGATTTAGAAGAGCTAGAAAGTGAGTAGAATATTTTTAACACTAATATCTTAACATAAATAAGACATAAAATAAGGTTTATAACACCCCTAGAGAAGCCGGGCATGGTGGCACATGCCTGTAATCCCAGTACGTGGAAGGCTGAGACAAGAGGATCGCAGGTTTGAAGTCAGCCTCAGCAACTTAGTGAGGCCCTGTTTACAAACAAAAAGTAAAATAGGGCTGAGGGTATAGCCCAGAGGTAGAATGCCCCTGGGTTCTACCCCCAGTACCACAGAAACAAATAAAGCACCCCTAGAAATGTTCAAACATGCATTTGTGCAAAACACAGTTGTCTATCCTTCATTTCTTCTGCTGATTTGCAACAGCTCCTTGGAGAGAATTTGCTATCCTGGGCAACTCTACAAAACCTTTACATTTCTGTTTCCAAATAAAGCTCTATTTCCCTTCATTTTAATTATCATTATAATATAGAGAGAATGAATATATAGGCTAACTTGGCTACTGGACAATCCAGGATGATAAATCTAATGCTACCTGGTTTTCTTCTCAGTGTGGCAGAACCATGTTAAGTTTCTCTGATGGAAATTTTGCAGATTAAGGCAATTGCTTTCTGTTTTCTCTTCTGTACACTATTAAACCAGTCCACTGGATGTGTTTTGTTTTTTGTTTTTGCTTACACTGTCCTTGTAAACTTTGTTCTATTTTAGTGCTGTTTATTTAGTTTTATTGACAATGATGGATATTTATTTTTAAAAATGCTATTAGAATCTGAATATCTTAGAATATTTAATGGCCAATTTTACTCCTCGCTTTAATCCTAAAATCATCTGCAGATTTTCCTTAAGTAGATTTTAGCTCTACCACATGTGGCTACATTTCTAAGCACATTTACTTCATTTGCAAATGGATTTTCTCTATATTGTCAATGCATGGGGAGCAAACCCATTATCAGGGTAAAAGGAAGTGATAACTGCACAGCGAAGCCTTTCACTGAACTTAAATGTACTTGTTCAAAACTAGATCCTCGGCCAACTTCTCTTTTAAATTTATAACAAGAAACACAGTCAACAATTCCTGCAGGTAGAATGACAGTAAAATAGATGAAAGATAGATTGATTTCCACAGATTTTCCTGAACAATGCACACTTTATAAAACTTACTCATTTTCCATTTAAAAAAATTTTGAATACTTTATTTCTCCTTCTTTTGATGAGTTTATCCCCATGGGTTAATCCTACTCCCTTACCAAAATATGGACTAGGATATGATACTTTTAAATATTTTTGGTATGCAATGAGAAAACCCCAAGAACCAAGATTAAAGTTATAGCTATCAAAATGGCAAGAGACTTTGAACAAAATAAAATCGATCACGTCCAACAAAAGTTAGCATTGTTATTAGAAAATACAAAACACAGTTGAAACAAATGCTAAATTATCAGTAATTTAAAACATACAAAGATTTAAAATAATTGGTTAAAAATTAAAAGTACCATATAATTTGACTTAAAAATAGTTCATCAGTAGACATATTTAAATTTTTTAAAAAAATGGAAATTTCACCAATAAAATTATGGATAAAAGTAGGTCAAATAAAAATAATAAACTGTGAAAGTTATGTTTTACTGTGATAATTATTTAAGCAGAACATATATTCAAAAAGGTATACAAGTCAAAAGCAAACTGTTTTATACATTTTTCCAATAAAAAAGTAAGAGATCCATGTTTCTCTTATAACTTTATTCTATTTTCCCAAGGATAGCCTTTATTTGGATTTCCAGTGCTGTAGATAGGTTTTTGTCTCTTTGAGACAATTTGTAGAAATAATTAAATAGCATATACCATTTTGTGTCCATATGTGTTGCTTTGTTATTGATTATAATATTTGTCCAAGTTTTTTTATGAATTGTTATTCCTTCATTCTCCTAGTTCTCTGTGTCATGTTCCACTATATTAGTTTTCTATTGATGTAAAAAAATACCCCAAAACATCAAGACTTAAAATGACAAATATTTATTTCCTCACAGTTTCTGTGGGTCAGTAGTCCAGGTGGAATTCCGCTGAGTAACTGGCTCAGTCTCTCTAAAGGCTGCAATGAATGTAGGAGCCAGGGTGGCCTCATTTCAAAGCTTTAAAAGGGGGAGACCTGATTCCCAGCCATCAACTGTCCATGCTGAAAGTTAAAGACATTAGTTACTTGACTTGTGGGCCTCTTCCTAGGGCAACTCACATTACCCCTGGTTTTCCTTAGAGCAAGTGAGGAAGTAAGAGAAAATACTCAAGGCAAAACCACAATCTCTTTATTACTTCATCTCAGAAGTGAAATACATCACTTTTAAAATATTGTTTTGGTTAGAACCCAAAGGGAGGTGATAATATATGACATAAATACAAGGAGTCAAGAATGTTTGGGGCTATCAGAGAGGTGACCTTCTACATTGGTTGTGCTGATGTAGGATAGAAGAAATAGGTAGAAAGGAGACAGACAGGAAGGAAAAGTAAAATATAACTTTAATATAAGAACCTGGAGCTAAAGTGTTTCAGCCTTTACTCCCCAAACCAGTTCTCTTTCCCAGACCTGTCCTCCAAGATTTCTGGGAAATCTGTAGATCCTAGAGCTTACTGGAAAAGACTATATAATTGCCCTATCCATTGTTAATAAGACAGATACACTATCTTGAGGAACCTATAATTTTAAGACACTTTCCAATTAAGTAGAAAATAAAAACTGAGGACCCTAAGGATGACCAGACCGCCATAAACTGCCTCAGGACTACCAGACTGAGGTCATCCTCCCTAAAGCTGACCAGACTACCAGACCACCATAAATGTCCTCAGGGACTACCAGACTGAGGTCATCCTCACCTACCTCCTCTAGCCCACCCTTCATGAAAGTCCCTTATAAGAAAAGAGTCCTGCGCTCTCCAGAAGGTCGCTCTTCCTCTTGAGATGGCCCGCATTCTTCCTTGAATGTGTATTTCCTACTTTCCTAAATAAACCTTTGTCTATGTCTCTGGCTTGCACATGCTGAAATTCTTTTCCATCACATTAGCCAAGGAGCCGATCCTGAGTTCCTGAGTTGAAGAATGGACCCATCACCCCAATGGTCTGAATAGATCACCATCCCATTTATCCATTCGGAAATAGATGCACAGTTGCATTGTTTGAGTTTTTAGCTATTACAAAAGGAATTCAAAGAACATTCTTGTGTATGTGTTTTGGGGAAATATATACACATTTCTTTGGAGTTTATACCTAGATTGGAATGTCTGGTTTCCAGGATATTTATATATCCAGCTTTTTTAGATACTTTCAGTTATCCAAAGTGAATTCAACACCTCAAATTCCAACTGGCAGTGTATAAAAAGTCAATAATTTTATATTTTTATGTCTCATCTATTTTCTTTATTTTAGTGCCTAGTGCAGTATTAAAAATATATTCATATAATCAAGAATTCGAGGACATTTACCTTCATTATGACCTGTTTTCAGCTAAATTTCATGCTTTGATCTACCGTATATCTGAAACTTACTTTTTCGTATATTGTAAGTTATAGAGCAAATATATGCACACGGGCACATGCGTGAATGCACACACACACATACATATGTATATACATATTATAATTTTTTTTACTAGTTGAACATCCAGTTGGTGCAGTGATATTCAGGATATGACCATCCACTCAGCACTGCATTACAATGCAACCTGTATAGAGATGGGACTATTGTTGAGTACTCTTCTGTTCTATGTATCTTCTTTTCTGTCCTGTTCTAATACCATATAGTTTTATTTATTATAGTTCATTAATAATTATTCACATCTAGAAATATATGCCCTCTGGTTTTTTCTATTTTAAAACTGTTAGAGTTTATTTAGCTTCCTAGAATTTTCTTCTTTCGTATTTCTTCATTTGTATTAAAAAATTAAATTAACATATCAATTACCTCAAATGCCATTCTTTAATTAATTATCTTGGAAATTCCCTCAGTACCTGTAATGTTGCCCTTTCTCCCTGTGGTTCTTTCCATTGTAGTTTTTCATTTTTGTTATTTTTAACCTTTTTATTTTTCAATCATCCTGATAACAGGAGATTTTTTCATTTTCTCGCTTTTCTGCTGATCAATGATATTATATACATGATCATTTTCAACCTATATCACTTTTTATCATTTAATAAAATTTGTAGAGAAAAAAGTCATGACTAATACACTTTCCATTATTACATTTAAAGAAAAAACCAGGTTGTAATACCTATGAGCTGGCCTGACCTTATCACCTATGACTGGAATTGCTCTCAGATGCTCTGGCTCATTGCTAAATTTTAGCATTCTGTTCTTGAGCATAAGCAATTTCACAGAACGCCAATGTTACTGACAGACAAAGCCACTCTGACTATAATAGAGTGAGGAAAAAAACAATACTGCTCCCTAATAATATCTGAAGTCATGTCAAACATGCTCAAGCCACAAAACATCAGTCACTTCTCCTAAGTTGTGTGAGTGATTATTGATAATTTGCCAATGATAATTATCCCTTGACTTGGTTTTCCTTCCTTTTAAATACGATATTAAAATTCCCAGTCATAGAATTTCACTTCTTGACGACATCCACTCCAGGTTAGTGTCACCATATTAATTCCTCCCCACAATCACTTACCACCAGCCCATAACCTCTAATGAGTCCTTTCTAAAACTCACCTACTAGAACATACCAAAATACCTCATGGAGAGTTTTCTCCCTCAACACAATGTTTTAACCTTTTTAACTTTAACTAGAGGAGACTGATGTTAATCAATATAAAAGTCATTCATAGAAAACAACTCCATTTTTTATTCTTTCACAGATGTGAAAGAAGAGTTTATCAGAAGTCACTTTTTGTGTGATTGAAAATTCATTTATAATTTTCCAGACTAATTATGCAACTTGGGCTGCCTATATTTTATGTACCTTGAAAATAATGTTTAAATAACTATTTTTCTTGTTTCAAAGATTTAAATAATTCAGTTCTTAATGAGAATTTTTTTCTGAACACTACTGTTGCTGAAATATCAATATATTGAATAATTAAAGGAATGAGCATTTTATCTGGTTTTGCTTATTTAATAATTCTACTTATCTCCATCATGTTCACATTTCTAATAGGATGCAAATATTCACCTTCAAATATTTGCTAACTCATGTCCCTAGAATGGATTATATTGTAACAAACAAGGAAAATGCAAACAGTAAATGACAAATAAAATACAGTATTTTCATAAAGCTGCTTTATAGGCATTATCTAATATATGCATGCTCTCATATTAATTCATTTTATTTTCTCTACACAAACAGTTTTCATGGGATTTATGTGCATTATACTATTTATGAAGTTTAATGTGATTCAACATAATAAAGGCATTTGCATTTCAACCGGGTTCAGTAGGTTTTATGCCAAGAAGCTCACATTGCTATGTAAATAGTTTGCTTCTTAGCAATCTCTGGATAGGATATTTCATGACTTGGCCTTATTACTTGATGATACTTAACTCTCTCAGACACTACACATTTAAGAAATAAAAATCCAACTGACTTTACTGTAGATAATATCTTTCACTCTCTACTGAATTATATACATTTCTTTAACACAATGAACACAAAATACAGTCCTCCTTTTGTTCCTACAATCTGTGATGTTATTGTCCCAATTCCCTTTTAATTCTGAGGCACAGATAAAAATCCTAGAGATTAAAGTTTAAATATAAACTCACTATAATTCCTTATTTACTTTTAGACTGATTACAGACCAGGTAAATTGAATATCAATTTTCTTTTTTTTTTTTGCGGTACTGGGGATGGAACCTAGGGGCATTTCACCTCTGAGCTACACCCCCAGCCCTTTTTTTTATTCTTTATTTGGAAACAGGGCCTCACTAAGTTGCGGAGGGCCTCACTAAGTAGCTGAGACTGGCCACGAACCTGCGATCCTCCTGTCTCCGCCTTCCAAGTACTGGGATTATAAGCGTGCGCTGCCACACCTGGCGAATATCAATTTTCAAAACCACTAGTTGCATCATTTTTTATATATCTTCTCTAAAAATTTTGATATTATAGATAATAATTGGTCTTATTGCAACTGTTTTCATTCTGCTTTCTGTTTTCTGTGTGGGTGTTTTCCTTAATTCTACTCTGTCAGATAATCACCTTATTTTTTGCTAATGACCCCAGCTTTGCGAATTATCTGGGTTAATAGGGAAAACCTAAATAACCTCTCTAGCTTCACTGGCTAGAGGATATAGTTGGATATAGTTGGATTTAAAAATCATAAATTTGGAGGCCATGCAAACAATACATTATTTTTTTATTGTGCTTTTATTGGTGCATTATAGTCTCACATCACAATGGAAATCAAATTGACATTAACATACATGCACGCAGCACTTGGTGCCTCCCCTTCCCTCCCCCTAACACAGAGTACTAAGATTGACATTGGTATATTTTCATATGTAAATATGGTCGATGGTAGAAATTCCATTAATGAACTTCATTCTTCCCCTTCCCCTTCCGCTTCCTTTAGCTCAGTTCCCTGACTTCACTGAGGCTTCTCCACTGTTGAATGGAGGCCCTTTTGTCTCCTCCTTGCTCCCTAGCTTGCACATATTAGAGAAGACATGTAGCCCTTCTCTTTCTGCGATTGGCTGATCTCACTTAACATTATGTTCTCCAGGTCCTTCCATTTTCTTGTAAATGATGTTATTTTGTTCTTCTTTATTGCTGAGTAGAATTCCATTGTGTGTATTGCCCATAATTTTGTAATCCATTCATCTGTTGATGGACACCTAAGTTGGTTCCATAATTTGACCACTGTGAATTGTGCTGCTATGACCATCGGTATGCATATGTTACTGTAGTTTTCTGGGATTGAATATATTATTTATCTCCCATAACTTTTCTGTCAATGACACCTCTGACCGAAGCTCCCTAATGGTTAAAACTGTTTTTGTAAAAAAGTTGCCATTTTGTGCCGTTCTGTTCTGAATCTTAATGAATAATTGCAAGACTAGCTATTGCTGAGAGAAAGGAACTTTCTAACCAATAACTTTTCTTCAGGGTTATGGAACCCAGAGCATTGTGTGACCTTCAAATAACAGCAGCATGTGTGTCAGAAAAGCAGGACACTGGAATTTATGACCACCCTCACCTCATCTAACACTAAAGTGATACTGCCCTTATATAATCTTTGTGCCAGTGACTCATAGGCAAGATGGTGTTTTTAAAATGAAAGTTCCCATCTTCCAACTGACCAGCTTATTGCTGATAAAGCCCCTTTCCTCCCTGTTACTCTGTCTCTGGAATCATTGGCTTCATTGCTTCATGGGGAGACATCAGGACTGGACCTCTCACAGTTACAACTGAAGTCTTCAACATTTGCAATGGTCTCCTTTCTCTTCCTTCTTCAGATCCTCCCCTAATTGAAGTTCACTATACTATTTCATGGCTTTAAAACCATCTTTTGATGACCCCTGAGTACCCAGCTCAACTGAACACTTCTGGAAATATCAGGGTCAGATATTCAACTGTCTCATTAACAGTTCCATATACCTACACTGTAAGCTTTCCTTATCCAGCACCCAACAGTAAACTCTAGAGTTCCTCTTGAAATATGCTCTTTCCCAGTGTTCTTATTTCTATAGATGGCTCTCATGACTCACCTCTGCCTTTGTGCCCCATATTTATTAAATCATCAAGTCCTGCTGTTTTTGCATCCAAAATATATTACAAATATAGCTTCCCCCCTTGATCTTCTTAGCTACAATCCAAATAAAACTGTCAATGTATGTTGCAGCTTGAGCTTCCTAACAACTCATCCTACATTTATGCTGTTCTCCCACAAACTTTAGAGGATATATATATATATATATATATATATATATTGCTTCTAGTCAGAATCCATTTATCTTTCCTCTTTCGAAAATAGATTCTTAAATTTAAAGTTGTGCAATATGAGTGTGTTTAATGCCAAAACCACTTAAAGAGGGAAGTACATTTGGCTTAACAAAAGTCATGGTATATCATACTCCCATAGGATTGTTTTGTTTTTTAACAGATAAATGAGATGTAATTGTCTCCCAAAACCTCATTTCCATATACCATCACTTAGTAATTTGACATTCAATATATGAATTTTGGGAGAGATAAATGTTCAATTTCTAATACCTTTTCTTCCAGTAGGAAAGATGCCATAACAGACTAGAGACATTAATATAGTTCTGAAAGTTACAAAGTGGATGACATTTGATGAGAGGACTACAAAACTGAAGGAAATATAACTCCGCATAAAAGCTAGGTAACACTGAATTGTGTGTTTTATTTTTAAGAAATATAGAAAACAATTCCAAATATCAAAGGTAGGGACAGTTGTAGTTCAGGGTCAACCAGTAGAAATTAAAGAAATGATTAGCAGTGGAAATGTAGAATAATTGTCCATCCTTAGCAGGCAGCTTGAATGGCTACAGCACTTGCCTCTAGAATAAAATACATTGAAAAGAAACATAAATTTTATAAACAAAGCTATTGGGACATTTTGTTGTAGGGAGTCTGCACTCTTGGCATTTTATCATGAAAGACAAAACAGAGCACACATAATCACCATGTAAGATGTCATGAAATACTATGATGGACAGAAATCTTGTCCACCTGGAAGACAACTTCTGTATAGACACAGAATAGACACAGAATAGCTTACTTGTGAATTAGCATGAGTAGGGCTCTTCTAATTATTACCTGCATTCATTGTGCACAGTGACTTCACAGTTTTGGAAAAATCAATTCATGCAAAAATATTGAGCAATCTTGAACATATTTTATGAATATAAAGTTGCAGTATAAATTAATTAAATATTTGAGAAAAAATATTGAGATGTTAGGTAGGCATCAAGCTACAATGAAATCCTCAAAAAACAGGGAAATTAATTACTAAGGAAATAGTGTTTAAAATGAAAGGGAAGATATAGACAGAGGATTAAAAATCTAGTTTAATTTCATAAATATAGTTTGGGAAAAATACAGCCATGAGGAAACAATAGTCTGTTAAATAAGCAAATAGGAAACAAGTATTTTTAGAAGCAGGTTTGCTAAGATGTACAAGTAAACCAACTCTAATGATATTCTGAAGATTATTTTGGTGATATACAAAAGCAAATGAAAATATTTCTTTACCCATGCAAAACTATAGTATTTGTTTACTATTTTGGCCTTCTAGCTCCTATTTTTATTAGCTATAGTTTTTCCTTTTGTGTTGGTAAATAAATCTTTAATTTGGTTTTGGATGGGATTATATTTTAATGTGTGGTTATTTCTAGATGATTTCCTTATTTAATTTCAAGTCATTAGGACCTAAAATTATAAGATATGCATTGAGTGTTACTTGATATCATTTAGAAATGCTTTTTTTTAGTGAAAGAATTAGAGCTGGTTGACTTCTCATATGGAAATAGACACTGCTAGGATTTGATTGGCAGGTTAAAAACATCAGTAATGATTCGAAATCCTATTTGTCCTCTTGTCTTTAGTGTATTGGTTTTTCATCCACGTGTTCATTGCTTGTGGCCAAGAAGTTGACCGCTATAGCCCTGTATCTCTTGTTACCTATACACAGAGTGTCACTTGTGGGCACAAATATTCCTTGTGTAAGCAGCATTTTTAAAGTTTTTGTCATTATTTGAATTCCAAATCAAAATATTTGCTGTGAGCAAGTTTCATCCACTTTACATAACCAGAAATGTCTTCACACTTAAAAGTAGTCTTTAAATGCAGAATCATGTTTATGTTAATATTGATTCTTAAGTCTCTAACCATAAGACATTGTGGAAACACTTGGTAGACAGAGCTAAAATCCATTTCTGTAGTGATCTACTCTAGTTTCATTCTCTTCCTTTTTTTTTCTCTTGTTTCCCAATCTGGTCTGTGATGGAGTGCTGCTTTCATGTTCTATCCCTTATTTTTAATTTTTAGGCTTGTGGTCAAAGTCATATATTCCCCAGATACTCTTAATGATGCTTTAATGGATATAGTATTGGTTTACAAATCTGCAGCACCTTTTGATAGTGAGTAAGGTGTGTGAAATGATGTCTTATTTATTTGGGTTTTCCAAACACAAATTTTTGGGTCTGTCATTGAATGCACTCACGTTTCAAAATATTAAAGTGTATGTATCATACATTTGTTTCCATGTTTTAGCCAGTCTCTCTGCTCTGCTATTATTTTATCTCCCTGTGTAATGGATATTTATCTTTAAATGAAAAATTTAAAGTGTCATTAATTCTAAAAATCTTGATTGTTTTATGAAGAAAGCACATTTATATATTTCAAGTAACTCCTTATGCATAACACAGATCTTGGCGTATATTTTTTATGACAAAACATGCTTTTTAAACATACTGATATTGTTCATTTTTTCTTATACTCAGAAATAGAATATCTAATCAGGGATAAATTCTCCTTCCAAAAAAGGGGAGACCTTTTTCATCATTTACAAGTTAGTAAATATTAATAAGTATAATAGAATATGAGGTTCATCTATAAATCATATAAAAATAGCTGGGCATGGTGTTACTCCCTGTAATCCCAGGATTTGCAGGAGGCTGAGACAGGAGGATCTCAGGTTCCAGACCAGCCTCAGAACTTATTGAGACTCTCAGCAACCTAGAGAGACCCTAGAGATGTAGAAACTGGGAATATAGCTCAGAGGTAAAATGACCCTGGGCTCAATCCCCAGTACCACAAAAGTAAGTAAGTAAATAAATAAATAAATAAATTCACACAAAATAGTATTCTAAAGGGTTAATTTCTAGACGATTTTAGAAAATATCACATAAAGTATAAAGACATATGTCAATGAAAAATGTATTACATTGTCAACCATACATTAATTTCAAAATACAAGCATGTAACTCATAAACATACAAAAGAAAAAGGGTGGGATTGGAGGGAGGGCTAAATGTGCAATGTGTGCATGAATGACGTTGGTACCCTGACATATATCAAAATGTATAATTACAATGCACCAATAAATGAACATTAAAAAAAGAAGTAATGGTAACATTTTCTCCTGAATCACAAAGTATTTATTCTACGACCCACTTACTTAACTCTTTATCTAAAAAAAAAGGAAAATGTTTAATGAACTATTTCATTTTACTTTATGATCTTAGTCCATTTTCTTTAACTCAACAACAAATATGAACACAGCTTAATTGATTTGACTTTTTTATGTTTTTACGTAACACATTTCTTTTTTATCCAAATCATTTGGGATTACTATACTAAACAATAAAAATTGCTCGGTTGACAGCTAAGGAATAGATTTGAAGGAAAATTATACGCATAAGTATAACTGAAGGTGGAAGAAATCAGCACTCAAACACAGAATCTGTCAAACATTTGTCTTAACAGTTCCAATCAAGTTCATCCCCTCAAATATTCCATTTAAAGTATACTTTGCTACTATAAAACACTCACATAAAATAAGAAATAGAATTCCAAGTACAGTTCATGACATTTTTTATTCATGATAATCCTATCATTTCTTTATGCTATTTCAAATGTCATTACCATAATCTCTTAAATATTTTTGCTTTTAGCTTCTTACAATGTCTTGGCATACCAAGTGAAGAACATTTCAAACAAAAGGACATTTTCCACTTCATGATTAGATGAGAAATTGAATTTTAAATAGATCCTCCTGATGTATTCATATATTTTTCTAGTTTTAAATTACATAAAGTATTAAACTTTCTTCTCTTTTAAAAGTGTATTTCGAATGACGACATTTTTAACCTATCTCAATGTGACTTCTCTTCTAAACTAGCTGACATTATTATTCTTGCATTTCAAGCTTTGATTTATCACTCTTTTATTTTCTAAAAGATCTTTATATGCATTGATCCTGTTTTTGCCTATTAAATGAAGAACTTAGTCTTGTAATTTATCTTCTTTCACGTGAGTTCTCTACTTCATTATTATTCCATTTTCTCTAACCTCTTCATCTCTAAATAAACTCTGCTTTTCCTCTGTTACAAATTCAGAATGGCACAGAACCACACATTTTTGCAGTAATGTCCAGAGAAAGATTTTGGTTAGTACAAATTCTTAGGGTGAAATCCCTGCTGTCATTAAAATATTTACAGCTAGCCTTGAACAACTGGTCATTTCAATTTTAAAACATGCAACAAAACATAATTTGTTCTGTTCCTTTTTTATTAGATTTTTTTCCCAGTGATTCAGCCTAATCAGTACATAGAAACAATTGAAATGAGTTTTTGCTGGCTATAAAAGGAATGTAAAATATATACACAAATGAGAGTAGGATAAATAGAAATATACATATATAATATAAAGTAAGCTAGATATTACCGATAAACCAAATGTAAAAGAGTAACATTTGAAATAAAATTATACATTTAAATATTAAGATGATTTAATAGAATACTTATAGGTTCATATAAACAGTGTTGGAGTCTCTATATTTTAATATATTTGTACAATAAATATTATGGTTTCTGTCTGTCTGTCTGTCTGTCTCTCTCTCTCTACTTAGTGAGGCCCTCCGCAACTTCGTGAGACCTGGTTTCAAAATAAAGGATAAAAAATAGGGCCGGGGGTGTAGCGCGGAGGTAGAATGCCCCTGGGTTCAATCCCCGGTACCGCAAAAAAAAAAAATATTATGGTTTTATATAGTACTTAGTCTCTACTAAAATGTTTTATTTATTTCTTATATTTTATAATGGATGGTATGTAATTCTATTGGAATAATAACCCACTCTTCTGATTAAGTTAAACCATATGAAAAATCAGTTCAATAGAAAAATATCAAAATTGATCATTAAACCCTAGCTTGTTTCTTTGAAAATATCAACATGATGAAAGTTGATAAGGCTATTAAAGCTTAAAAGAGGAAGGCATAAATTAATATATTCAGAATTTAAAAAATCATATATACTCTGTAGGTTTAATACTTTTATGCCCACATAGATATAGCCATATATTTTAAATACAAGATATATTTGATGAATTTGGAGGACAGTTAATTTGGTAAAGTTGACTCAAAAATAACAAAACATTTAAGTTGTTCAAAGTTTCATTCCAGAAATTAAAAGCAATTCAAAGTTATATCCCCTTATAAATTCCATCTATAATCTTATGCATTGTTTTAGAATATAGTGAAATATAGGATACCCTCCAAACCTTTAAAAAAGTTGTACGACTCTGAGAAAAAGAAAAAAAAAAAGAAAAAAGATACAACCATCATCTTTGTTCTTCCTTATCAATAGAAGTGAAAACTTTACATAAAGTATCAGAAAATCATATCCAGCTAAGCATTCAGTTTGTTACAGCTATTCATTTTTCAGCTCCACATATTATTTTCAGTAGATGACAAAAACGTTGATTAAATTTCAAAGTCTATTCCAGAATAAAGACTTAGAAACCTAAAAATAGAAGAATAACTTCATAGATTTGTATTCCTGAGAATAAAATAAATTCCCAGAGGCATTATGGAGATAAAAATTTCCATTAATGTCAAAAAGATGAACAAGTACTCTTCACTATGCCCATTATTTAAATTTTGCTATCAGTCTTTGACTGTGCTGAAAGTGAGAAGGAAAAAAAATAAGTGTAAATAAATAAAAAGCCTAAATCCTGAAAAGAGCCAAAGAGTAGAATTTTTAAGAAGTTATCATTGTACAACTCATACATACAAGAAAATAGATAGTAAAATATTACATGTAATGTTAGAGTTCAGTACTTTACATTAGTAATGTTCAATATAAGAAGAGTCTTTTTCATATAACATTCCAAATAAAATATACTGAATAAAAGAGAGCAAATGATGCCTCTCATAAGGAAGTTGATATATGGAGATAATGAGCTTCACATATCAAAATACGGTAATCAATCAAACTTGAGTTAAATGCTAGGATTTTTTAACTTTTTAATTTTTACTTTTATACTTTTATTGTTGCAGTGTAATTACATATCACAGTGAGATTAAAAGTGATACAAACATAAATGCACATATTGATTGATGTATTTCCCTCAGCATCCCCCCACTCTCCTCCTACCTGAACAGTTAGTGAGATTGGTAGTAATACTTTCATGAATGGACATATCATTATTTGAACTGTTCCCTGTCACAACCCTCATTTTCCCCTCCACATCACCTTCCACTATTCTACTAGTCTCTCTCCTTTATCTGAAGTTCCTTTTGTATCTTATTTTCTCTCTAGCTTCTCCATATGTGACCTTTGACTTTATGAGACTGACCGGACTCACCTAGCCTGATGTTTTCTAATTCCATCCACTTTCCTGCAAATCACATGATTTTGTTCTTCCTTATGGCTCAGTAAAACTTTATTGTGTGCATAGATCACATTTTCTTTATTCGTTCATCTGTTGACAGACACCTGGGATGGTTCCATAATTTGGCTATTGCGAATTGTACTGCTATAACCATAGGTATGCATGTGTCACCATAGTATTCTGATTTTAATTCTTTAGGAAAGATTCCAAGAAGTGATATTGCTGGGTCAGATGGTGGTTCCATTCCTAGTCTTTTGATGACTCTCCATACTGATCTACTTAGTGGTTGTACTAATTTACAGCCCCACCGACAGTGTGTTAAGTTCCTATCTCCCCACATACTGGTCAGCATTTATTATTGTATATTCTTAATGATAGCCATTTGATTTTCATATCCCTGATTGCTTTTGATGTTGAACTTTTTTTCATATATTTGCTGGCCATTGTATTTATTCTTTTGAGAAGTGTCCACTCAGTTCATGTGTACATTTTTTGATTGGGTTGTTTTTTTGGTATTAAGATTTCTGGATTCTTTATATATTCTAAATGTTAGTTCTCTATAAGAGAAATTGCTGGTGTAGTTTTTCTCCCATTCTCTTCAGAATCTTAATTTTTCTTTCTCTGCACAAAAACTTTTTAATTTGATGCCATACCATTTATTAATTCAGTTTTATTCCTGAGCTATGGGAGTTTTATTGAGGAAGTTTCTACCAGTACCTATATGTTGGAGAATTGATCTTATGTTTTCTTCTACTAATTGCAAACTTTCTGATTTAATTTCTAGGTCTTTCATCCATCTTAAATTGACTTTTGTGTAGAGTGAAGGACAGGGATCTAATTCCATTCTTCTACATAAAGATACTCAGTTTTCTTAGTACAATTTATTAAAGAGTCTTTTCTTCAGTATATGTTTTTGGATCCTTTGTCAAAACCCAAGTAGCTACAAGTGTGAGGATTTGTCTCTGTATCTTCCATTCTATTCCATGGGTCTATATGTCTGTTTTTGTGCCAATAAAATACTGTTTTTGTTGCTATATCTCTATAATATAATTGGAAATTAGGTGTTGTGACGCCTCCAGCATCGTTCTTGTTGCTCAGAATTGCTTTGACTCTTCTGGGTTTTTTTTTTTTTTTGGTTGTTGTTCTTTCATATAAATTTTAGAACTGTTTTTTCTAGCTTTCTGAAAAATATTAGTATTTCGATAGAGGTTGTATTAAATATATAAATAGCTTTTGGTAGTATGGCCATTTTGACAATATTTATTTGGCTTATCCAAGAACATGGGAGGTTTTTCCATCTTCTTAGGTCTTATTCATTTTTTTCAATGTTCTATAATTTTCATTGTAGAGTTATTTTACCTCCTTGGTTAGACTTATACTAAATATGTTGTGGAGGCTATTGTGAATGGAATAGTTTTCTAGATTTTTTTTTTTGTGAATTCATGGTTGGTATATAGAAAAACTATTGATTTTTTTAAAGTTGATTTTTGTATACAGTTACTTTGTTGAATTTGTTTGTCAGATCTCAAGGTCTTCTGGTTGAAATTTTTGGAAGTTCTAAGTATAGAATCATGTCATCTGCAAACACATGTAATTTCATTTCTTCCCTTATTTGTACCCCTTTGATTTCCTTCTCTTGCCTTATTACTCCAGCTAGAATTCCAAGTACTATATTGAATAGGAGTTATGATAGTGAGCATTCTTGTCTTATTCCTGATTTTAGGGTAAACATTTTCTCCTTTTTTACTCTTTCAGTATGATGTTCGCTTTGAATTTATTATGTACAGCCTTTAGAAGGTTGGGGTAAGTTCCCTACATCCTTAGATACTTCGGTGTTTCTAAAATGAATGTGCATTGGATTTTGTCAAATACTTCTGCACTTATTGAAATGATCATATTATTTTTGTGCTTGGTTCTACTTATGTGATGAATCGTATTTATTGACTTGTGTATGCTGAACCAACCTTGCCTCCCTGAAATGAAACCAACTTGGTTGTGGTGCACAGTTTTTGTGATGTAATTTTGAGTGTGGATTGCTAGTATATTTTAAAGAATTTTTGCATCTATGATCATCATAGATGTTGGACTATAATTTTCTTTCCTTGAGATATCATTATTTTGTCAATATCAAGGTGACACCAGCTTTGTATAATGAGTTTGGGAGTATTCTACCTGTTTTTATTTCATGGATTATTTTCTCTTTAAAGGTCTTGTAGAATTCAGTTGGGAATCTTTCTTCCTTCAGATGTACTTAATGAGCAATCTTTTATTTGGAAAAATAGAATATATGCAAGGCAAAACAATTGCTAGAGTTTGGATTTGGAATATTCCCCTAGAGCTCATGTGTTGAAGGATTTATCCCCAGATGGTGGCACTCTTGGGAGGGGAACAATTTTAGGAGATGGATCCAATTTGGAAGAGCATTACTGGGGTGGGTATTTGAGGGATATATTTTGTCCTTGGCCCCTTGTGCACGCGTGCTCTCTCTCTCTCCTCTCTCTCTTCTCTCCTTTCTGGCTGCCATGAGATGAGCAGCCTTCTCATTCACACTCTCCCACCACTGTGATACTCTCTCTGCCTTTTCTCAGGCCCAAAGGAATGGAGTCATCTCACCTTGTTCTGAAATGTCTGAAACCATGAGCCGAAAAAAATCTTTTCTCTTTTAAATTGTTTATCTCAGGTATTTCGTCACAGTTACAGAAAGTTAACCTAGTTAAGCAGAACATTATCCATATTATATTATGTCTATTATATTGCCTCAACAAAGATAGTATAAAAATATGTATTTGTAAAAACCGAAGTGAAAAAAGTCACCAGATGGACTCAACAGTTGATTTTTACTGGCAGAAGTAATGACTACTGAACTTAAAAATAGATTGATTTTGATTATACCAAGTTGAATTAGAAAAGTGGAAAAAAGAAGAAAAACTAACACAGCCTTAGAAAACTGAGGGATTTCATAAAGTGTGCTAGCATATTCATAATGGGAGAAATAGGAGGAAAGAATAAATAATGAGCAGAAAACATATTTTAAAAAGTAAAAGTTAAAATTTCCATAATTTGCTTTAAAAGATTAATCTACAGATTCAAAAGCTAAACAAATTAGAAGTAGGTTTAAGTCAAAAAGAATCACAGACAGTAATAATCCTAAAAGACAAGGGCAGAGAAAATCTTTAAAGCACCGATAGAAAAATGACTAAGTACAGGAGAACCCCTGGTTATTTTTTTATCTACAATGACCTGCAAGGAATTGGAATGATTTATTAAAAGCATTATGACTAGCAATATATCCTTCTTTCTAGTTCCTATTGATTATATAATATCATGCATTTTATTATTTCACAAGTTTGGTAAGTATGAAATGATGCTTAATAACGATTTCACTTTGATTCCTTCGAATCTAAAAACAGTTGATACTTCTTGCATTTATTCATTTATCATCTAGATTTGCTCTTCTGTGAATTACCATTAAAATCATTTGCATTTAGCATATTTTATTATGAATGTGTTATAATTTTAAAAAGCATTTGTTGATTCTAGGTGGATAATATGCCATACAATTTTTTCTTATTAACACACTATTAACATTGTAAGTAGTGATATTTCCCAATATAGTAGCCGTTTGCCAGATTTGACATCTTAGTCATAATGTCATTTTATTGCATAATATGTGGCAATTGACTATTACACTGGAATGCTTAGATGTAGAACATTTCCATCATTTCAGAAAGTTTACTCAACAACACTGGAATGTAGATGTGTAATAGTTATTGCATCTAATATGACAATATTATTATACCCTTTGACTTTCCTAGCTTGCTTGTAAAAAATTCTCCTGTTCATATACTATATGCATTGTCTTCTAAATCTTTTTCTAAATGTTATATTACTTATGTTTTACATTTAAATTTTAATTTTCTGGAATTGATGAAGTATGAAGTAAAAGTCTAGTCATATTTAAAAAATTTCCTCCATATGAGAAAAGTAATAAAATACCTTTTGTCAAACAACAAGGCTTTATATATTGATACACATTTTTGAGTATTCTATTATTTCCCATTGATCTATTTGCCTGTTCCTGAGTTAATACTGAAATCTTTTTATTGACATTTTTTAATTTTTTTATTGGTGCATTGTAATTATACATCTTGCTGCAGTTCAGGGTGATATAGGCATTGATGCACACAGTACTCATTTAGCCCTCCCCCAGTTCCCACCTTATTCCCTCCCCATCCTCTCCTTCCTGAGCTCAGCACAGTAATTGGCTTTGATAAGTTTGTGTATGTACATAATCACCATTGAAGTTTCTTCTCACCTCCCCCTCATTTAGGTCCCTTTTTTCCTCAACTAAGGTTTTTCCTCCTTTGTCCGGAGTCCCTCCTATGTCCCAGTTTCTCCCTAGCTTCTGCATATGAGGAAAAACATCCGACTTTTCACTTTTTGTGTCTGACTAATCTCATTTAGCATAATGTTCTCCAGTTCCATCCACTTCCCTGTAAATGATGTGATTTTGTTCTTCTTTATGGCCTAGTAGAATTCCATTGTGTACATATCCCATAGTTTTGTAATCCATTCATCTGTTGATGGACATCTCGGCTGGTTCCATAGTTTGGCAATTGTGAATTGTGCAGCTATAAACATAGGTATGCATGCATTACTCGGGTAGTTCTTTAGGTAAGATATCCAGGAGTGGTATACCTGGCTTATGTGGTAGATTCATCCCCATTCTTCTGAGGATCCTCCACACTGTTTTCCAAAGTGGTTGCACTACTTTGCAATCCCACCAACAGTATATCAGCATTTACACTTCTCCACATCCTCACCAGCATTTGTTATTGTTTGTGTTTTTAATGATTGCATTCTAATTGGGGTTAGTTGAAACCTCAGGGTAATTTTGATTTGCATCTCTCTGATTGCTAATGATGTTGACCTTCTTTTTATACATTTATTTGCCATTTGTATTTCTTCTTTTGTAAAATGCATGCTTTGGGACAGGGGTAGGGAGGGACAGGGTCATGGATTTGGTCATGCTTCTCTGTCCTGTCCATGCTGGGCTGTGCGATTCTGTGACTGGTGATCTCGCTGTCTGTGAAGTAGATCTCAGGTTGCTGGATATAAGATTTTTCAGAACTTTGAAAGTTCCTGCTGGTCCCTGGTGCATGCTATTGTTCTTGCATCTCCACTTGTTGGGGATTTGATGCTTCTTTTTCCTTTTTCAGCCTGGGTGTGTAAAAGCTGCCTTGTAGATGCTATTGAGTTTCTTTATCTTTAGTTCCCACCTCCCATGAAAGTCATCTGGGATGTGGGATGTTGCTCAGTTTGAAGCTCCAGAGACGAGTTAGAGACAGGCTTGCTTAAGGGTCCTTACTCCTTTGCCATCTTCCTCCTCCTCCCGATATTTTCGTACAATACATGTTTTTTTCAGAGCAATATTTTTATTATCCACATATGAGAGAGAACATGCAGTTTCTCTTTCTGTGTCTGACATTTCTTTTTTTAGTGTGCTTTTATTGGTGCATTATAGTCTTACATCATAATGTACATCATGTTGACAGTAACATACATGCACTCAGCATTTGGTGCCCCCCACCTCCCCATTTCCCCCCTTCCCAATACAAAGTACCGAGGATGATGTTGGTATATTCATATATGTACACATAGTTGATGGTGGAATTTCCATTAATAAACCTCAGTCTTCCCTTTCCCCTTCCCTTAAACCACCTCCCTGCCTCTCCTGAGGCTTTTCCACCATTATCTGGAGTTCCTCTGGTATTCCAGTTACTGCCTAGCTTGAGCGTATTAGAGAACATATATGACCCTTCACTTTCTGTGACTGGCTAATCTCACTTAATATATGCATACCCATGTTCATAGCAGCACAATTCACAATAGCCAAATTATGGAACCAACCTAGGTGTCCATCAACAGATGAATGGGTTACAAAATTATGGGAAGTACACACAATGGAATTCTACTCAGCAATAAAGAAGAACAAAATTATTATTTGAAAGAAAATGGAAGGACCTGGAGAACATTATAATTTTTTTTTAATATTTGACTTGGAAAATGCCTCCTTTTAATTTCAATACATTTAAAAAACACTCTCAGAAAGTATTCTTTCATATGAATGTTAAAATCATTGTAGTCAATCCCCAAAGTAAATGTCATTGGCATTTCATGTGGATTTTCATTATCATAATATATTTAACTTTGGAGAATTGATTTTTTTTTTGTGGTACCAGGGATTGAACGCAGGGGCGTTCTACCTCCACGCTACACCCCCGGCCCTATTTTTTATACTTTATTTTGAAACCGGGTCTCACGAAGTTGCAGAGGCCTCACTAAGTAGAGAGAGAGAGAGAGAGAGAGACAGGGAGGGAGAGAGAGAGAGAGAGAGAGAGAGAGAGCGAGCGCTAAAGCTGGCCGCGAACCCGGATCCTCCAGTATCCGCCTCCCAAAGTACTGGAATTACAAGCGTGCGCCACCACGCCCGGCTGAGAATTGACTTTTAATCCTATCTTCCCTTAGAATTTTGTTCTTGTTCTAAACTTGTTTTATTCTCCCATTCTTCTGTTTCCTGAGTTTAATTCTGTTTTTTTAATTATTATTTTCTTCTTTTCCTTATTACTTTTCTTTTATCCTTACCTTAGTGTAATTCAAACTTTTGTTGTTACTGTTTCATAGGGTGATGCTTTCTTAGTGTTGCTGAAGATGATAAATCTCTTTAAAACTTTTATATTTTACAGTAAAATATCTCATTTTGAGAAGTACATCTTTATATCAACGTTTCCCAAATACTATTCTTCTTGTCTGTTTCTAAAGTTATTTTTTAATGACCACAAGTTAATTTATTGCTGCTCATTCTGGAATTAGCAGAGAACCACCTAATCAGTAGTTTCACAAGTAGAGCTAAGTTTTTTGAGCAGCTTGAGCCTACTCCTCCACGTGTTTTTATACTCATCATATATTTAACTGTACATTGGAAGGACATGATGATATGCACAGTTTTAATCTGATTTATTTCCAAATCACACTTAGACCTCACCTGGGTACCATTGCTTTCATATGATTTTAGTTTTCTCCGAATTCAATCACCTTGTTTTTACTTTCTTATCTCACAGAATGTATGGAAAACTACAATTAATTTGACCTATTACATTCAAGTACTGATTTTATCAGAAGTTTTCCTTCCACACTTACTCTAAAGCTTCACACACTAAGGAGTGCACACATTAACACATGCACACATTTCCTGCAGGAGTTCATTTCTGTGACCATTCACATGACTGTGGGTCTTAAAAATAGTTTTCTGGACTATTTTAATTGACTGTAATTGACTTACATTTTACAAATGTAAAAGAGATGTACCTTAAATTACCTCTAAAATGATCTCCTAATTGCGGCTCTCTCTGAAACTGAGACATTAGGAGAGGAAAGGAGTTGAGATCTCCAGCAAGGTATTAAATGTTTTGAGACTAGATAAGGCCGTAGATTTCCATCCACAGTGTAGAGAAGATTCTGAGATTCTTAGTCAGTTTACGCATTTCTATCACAAAAGATCAAGAAAAAAAAAGGGAGGAAAATGTCCAACAAGATAATGTAGCTTTCAGACTTCCGGGCTCTGAAGTTTCCCCTTCTGTGACAACAATTTTACAGAAGAGGACTTGCCCAGGGAGACCCCCTGGAGGTACAATTCTGATTTGAGATTCTTTGTCTAAACTAGAGATGGTGAGATCCAAGTAAACTTAGGTGCTCAGAGAGTTCAGATATAGGGAAGCTGTGTAGTTATCACCTGAAACACTGTAGGTTTTCCAGAAGGGACTTAGAGGTTAAAATGCTGAAGCACCGAATCAGCTGGGGTGTGCTGCCCTGGTCATGGAGGGTGTAATGCAGTTTCAGATAATTTGTCACAATAAAAAGAGTAGGTATGAATCTACAGCTGTTAAAGCTGAGGGATACTAAATCATAAACTATGTCAATGGTCCACTTTGGGATGATACAGGGTCCCAGGATCAAAGAAAGAAAAAAAAATAGAGGACAGAGCTACACATCATAAAAATCTGGAAGCATTTTACTGTGTAAAACATAGTTACAGAAAACTGGCACTGTCATCTGAGAGTGACAGGGTGGATGGAGGGCAGGGAAATAGGAGAGACTACTACTTAAAGGGACTCTTTAAATCACTAGATAGGGTTTTGAGTTGGATAAGAATGAGTCAGTTTCCACTCCTTTAGTCATGGGTTGGAGATTGAGGACAATAAATTAGTAAAGGAATAGATATTGTCTTTGATCAGTCTGATTGGAGTGCAAATATATATATACATACATACATATATATATATACACACACATATATATGTGTGTGTATGTGTATGTGTATGAGTATGTGTGTGTATGTGCATGTGTATGAGTATGTGTGTGCATGTGCATGTGTATGAATGTGTGTGTGTGTGTGTGTGTGTGTGTGTTAAGAGGTGAGTCATTTAAGAGGTGATTACATCCTGGGATCACTGACCTCATGAGTGGATTAAAGCCATTATCAGGGGAGTGAGTTAGTTATTGCAGGAGTTATTCTGATAAAAGGATGAGTTTGACACAATTTTCTCTCTGTGTGTCTTGTGTGCTTACTTGTCCTTCCATAGTGTCATAACTGAGCATGAAGGTCCTCCCCAAATGCCTTTGTCATGTTCTTTAAGTCGCCCACCTCCAGAACCCGAGCCAAATAAACTTCTCTGGTTTACAAATTATGCATTTTGTGGTATTCTGGGATAGCAGCAGAACATAGACTAAGAGAGGAAGAGTCTAATCAGGTCTCTAGATAAGAGTTGCAACTTGGAAATAACATGGTGACAAAACCACTTTTTTTAAAACAATTACAGGGATATGTTAAAAAAATCCAGAACACTATTAACTCTATACCAGGTTTATTCAATAAATAAACTGTGATGGATACACATATGGTGGATATTAATGACTTTAAGAAGTTTTCCTTTTTGTTTTAGGTTAATTGATAGTGTTTTGGATATCTTTTATGAGTTCTAATATTTTATAAATATATGCTAACATGTTTATGAATGAAATTTAAATATTTAAATTCTATTTTCGTGGTACTGAGGATTGAACCCAGGGACATTCTACCTCTGAACTACACCTCCAGCCCTATTTTATGTTTTATTTTGAAGCAGGTTCTCCATATGTTGCTGAGAGCATTACTAAATTGCCAAGGCTGGCCTTGATCCTGCGATCCCCTTATCTCAGCCTCTCAAGTACTGAGATTACAGGTGTGTGCCATCATGTCTGGCTATGTATTTCCCCCTTATACATGTTTATAAGGTACATTTCAAGATACATTTCAAGACTCCTAATGCATGCCTGAAACATGAGATAGTACTGAACCCTTTGCATGCTATATTTCTTCCTTACACAGATGTATGATAAAGTTTAATTTATAAATTAGGCAGAATAGGACTGTTAACAATAACAACAATAGAATAGAAAAATTATGACAGTATATTGTAACATAAGCTATTTCAAAT
The DNA here is from genome assembly GCA_004027185.1 of Glis glis. Taxonomy (NCBI): domain Eukaryota; kingdom Metazoa; phylum Chordata; class Mammalia; order Rodentia; family Gliridae; genus Glis; species Glis glis. Next base: position 48,850 of record PVJS01001009.1, read on the forward strand.
TTATGAGTTGTTCATTTCTAGAATTTTCATTTTATATATCTGGACCATGAATGACCACATAGAACTGAAACTGTGTAAAGAGAAATTATAGTTAAGTGGGAGCTACTGTTTATTACCCTGTAATTTGCTTCAAAATAAACCAGTGGGGTGATGGAAGAAGCAATTGAAGTGTAAACATAAGAAAATCAATCAAAAATGGTAGCTGCAAAAAACAGTTGTTGCATGCACACTGAATATACTAAACTCTTTACTTTTGATACTTTCAATTTTAAAAATAAGTTTTTTAATCCAGTTCTGTTTCCAAGTAGTTCTAGTATTTGAGATATGCAGAGGTAATTATTTTGATTAAATAGAGGTAATGGTTGGTTGACTTGAAATTCATTGCTTAAAGGCAACAATTGATGTCAGAACTAATATTATGGTGCTTTGTCATTAATTCTAAGATAAGACCTTCATTGACTTTCTTTGATATATGAATTGCGGCAGGAGATTTTTATTATGCAGATTGTGTTTCACATAAGAAAAGGAGGTAGATCTTTGATTAGGCCACTGACTTTTATTGGGGGATTTGTTTAATATGACATTTATTTAAATATACACCCATAAGTGAACGCAGGAAGATTCACATGTGTCATTTTAGCAGAAAGAAAAAAAATTATAAGAACATTATAGGTATAAATAACTAGAAAATAAAAGCTGTAAGAACATTAAAGGCATGAATAAATTATTTGTAGCTTAAATAAAAATGGGATGGATGTTCTCTTACACTGTTTTATTTTGATGTGGAGTTATGCTATGTGTTTCACTTTGAAGTCACAAAGATATAATACCCAGAGGATGCATGCTCAATGGATACTTGTCTCATATTATTATATATATTACAGTGACTTCTCAAATTTCCTGTGCCTTCCCATGTACTTTGCATAAAATATCACGGAATAAGTATCAATTTCTTGGAGAAAGATGAAGTTAAGGTGGCAGTATCGCCAATAAATTTCATTCATCCTAGGGTGGCAAATATGTGTGAACACAAAGAGTGGTATAGACAAATTACAAAATTTTTTTTCAACATAAGCACAGAATAGGTATATATGTATATGTGTATATGCATGTAATATATATATACACATATATGACTAATGCAACTAATAAAACAGAGTTTATGATTATACAAATAAGCAGATAATAAAGGAAAGCACTCTAGGAAATGAAGAGGAAGACAAAGAATCCAGAAACCACTCTAGGTAACAAAGAGGAAGGCAAAGAATTTAGAGTCCTGTGGTAAGCAAATGTCTTTGAGTAGAAATTTGAACAAGCTGTAATTCTGAGTAACAGTTAACTTAAAGTAAGTTGTATGTAAGAAGAAGAAAACTCTAGATGAACAAAGAAGGTGACCTAACTGAGGGAGTTGGGAGGGGGGTGGAGGAAAACACACTATAGCACATGATGTATATACACAAACTTATAAGACTCAATCACTATGCTGAGCATGAAAGGGAGGGCAGGGGGACGGAATAGGGTGGAATTGGAGGGAGGACTAAATGAGCAATGTGTGCATGTATGATGCTGCTACCCTGACACTTACCAAAATGTATAATTACAATGCACTAATAAATGAAATATAAAAAAATAATAAGTTGTATGTGACTTGTATTTAAATCCATTTCTTGACAATGGGATAGAAACTCAAATATCAGGGGCAAGGCCCACTTTTTCTCCTAAGAAATCTGTACCATATTTAAGCACGAATGTGGCATTAATGCTATCTGTTGAGCATACATGTGATCTTTTCCCTAGAATTTTTAAAATTAGAAATTATTTTATTACATCTAGAGAGCATCTTAATGTTTCAACAGAAATATATATAATGCATTTATATATGTTTATTGTATATATATTATGTGTTTATGTGTTAAAGTATTCATGCTAGCATAACTATTTTGAGACTTCATTCTTAAATACCTCTGGTGCTTTATACACTGAAATGTTCTTCATATGCATACATAGTTTGTTTAAAACATTCATTTATACAATAGACAAATTATGGAACCAACCTAGGTGTCCATCAACAGATGAATGGATTACAAAATTATGGGAAATACACACAATGGAATTCTACTCAGCAATAAAGAAGAACAAAATTATGTCATTTGCAAGAAAGTGGAAGGACCTGGAGAACATTATGTTAAGTGAGATTAGCCAATCACAGAAGGAGAAGGGTGATATGTTTTCTCTAATATGCACAAGCTAGGGAGTGGTGGGGATACAAAAGGGTCTCCAGACTATGGTGGAGAAGCCTCAGTGGAGCCAGGGAGGCGGTCTACGGGAAGGGAAGAGGAAGAGGGAGGTTCATTAATGAAAATACTACCATCGATTATGTGTACATATATGAATATACCAACGTCAACCTCAGTACTCTGTATTGGGAAGGGAGGAAATGGGGAGTCGAGGGGGGCACCAAGTGCTGTGTGCCTGTATGTCACTATCAACATGATTTACATTATGATGTAAGACTATAATGCACCAATAAAAGCACATAAAACATTCATTTTCTTACTTAATTTAAGGGATGGGATAAAAATTGAAATTGCTTTGATAGTAAAATTGTTAAAAATTTTCAAAATTTCTGTTTGGTAGGTCCCATTTGGATTAGTGTTCAAAACTGTACGATTCTATCCCTCCAGATTCCACTTGATGTTTGCTTTAAAAAAATGATTCTTCTCTGAGTGTGCTGGTGTACACTGTAGTCTTAGCTCTTCGGGAGGCTGAGGCAGGATGGTGACTAGAGTTCAGGAATTTGAGGCCAGCCTGGGCAATATAACAAGGCCAAATCTCATTAATAAAAATAAATGTTTCTTTTTCTTACTTCTGGAAACCAATCTGTATCTCCACAAGACTGACCAAATCAGGCCTCCTTTTGCAGAAGTAAGAAAGCTCAAGAATGGCAGGGAGCCACATACTGATCAGGCAAGGTTAATGATTTCAGGAGAGACTCAGCAGGACAAAAGAAGGATAAGCTGTCTGTGCACATGCTCTTGGCATTCAAAGGTAATATAGGGACATACCGTGGATATACCTAGCCATTTGGATGATTGACATTGGTGGTGTAGCAGGAAGCTGTGGATATGGTAGGGAGGGTATCTACTCAGAGCTGTCTGACATCAGACAGCAGGAAGAATAGAGAGAAGATTATTGTCAACATTGTATGTGTGCTTCATAGTTGAAAATTAACCAGGCAGAGTGGCACATGCTTGTAATTACAGTACTTGGGAGGCTGAGACAGGAGGATCAACAATTTAGTAAGACCAGGTTTCAATGTTAAAAATAAAAAAGAGTCGCACATGTAGCCTGGGGGTAGAATATCCTTGGGTTCAATCCTCAGTACAAAAAAATAAAAAATAAATATCAAATAAAATTAAGCAACCATTGCTCAAAGAGTAAACTCATAAATAATCTTTGGTAAAAATAATGATACATTTAAATTAAAAGTCAAGCATGTATGAGAGTAGTTATAAGACACTTTCCTTAGAAGTACAGTTAATAGTGCAAGAAGTTTCAAGATTATTTTTAAAGTCCTTACTCAGAATATAACTCTGTGTACACAGAGGAAGAATTAAAATAATTAATATCTCTCTATTTAGTCCAAAGCTAAACACTACATCTTCCCAGTCAATACAGCATTTGAAATTAAAGTATTAAAAATTAATTTTCCATAATTACTCTTCATTGAAATGAATTATTTAAAACTAATATTTAATGATTCTGATACTAATTTTCCTTTTTGATCTTTGATAAGTTATTTAATCCTTTTAAATAGTCTGAGAGTTCTACATAGGAAATAATCTTCTTTGGGAAGGAAACAGGCTGTGTCAATACAGGAGAAGTTTAGTAGAAGGAGAATTATCACTTATAAGAAGTGCTACATATGGAGTATCAGTTATTTATACAACTATTTTGTGTGTGTGTGTGTGTGTGTGTGTGGTACTGGGGATTGAACCCAGGGGTATTCTACCTCTGAGCTATACCCCCAGCCTTATTTTATTGTTTGTTTTGAAACAGGGTTTCACTAAGTTGCTAAGGTTGGCCTCCAACCTGCTCCTCCTGTCTCAGCCTCCCAAGTACTGGGATTCCAGGCATGTGCCACCATGTCCAGCTTATATATCTACTTAACAATCAACATTGCTTCTCTTTAATTTCTACAAGCCTGCGACAAGGCAGTGTGACTTGTTTTCTTGCAGTTGAGAGTGGTTAGCCAGAGTTTTTATTTAAAAAATGCAATAAAAATTGGTATCTTTCTATTCCAAAGAATGGAATGGAACAGTCAATTCTTTTTTGAATATATTTCAAAATAGTGCCTCCTCCTTGGGTGCATTCAAAATGTGCAAGTGATGTCATCATTAACTCACCTCATCAACTGTTCATATCGGTCTTTGGAGAATCACACAAACTAATATTATTGTTAATAAGAACAAATTTTTAAAAGAACTATTGTTTAAAGTTTAGCAGCATTAGACACACTTCATTTTTAGTTTTAGTTTAATATACTTTTATTGGTGCACTGTAGCTCAGAGTGATGGCGACAGACATTCACATGACGCTTGGCGTGTTTCCCTCCAGATCCCACCCCGCCTCCTCTCCTCCCTGTACATTTATCGAGATTGGTATTGATAATTTGGTATATGTCCATAGCACTATTTAAACTGTTTCCTTCTTCAAGTTTCCTACCTCCATCTCCCAAGCCCCCTCCACCTTTCCTCCCTTGTCTGAAATCACTTTGATTTCCCGATTTCTCTCTAGCTTCGGCATATGAGAGAAACATATAACCCTTCACTTTCTGAGACTGCCTAATCTCACTTTTTGTTAGTATATTAAGGTCTGAAAATATCATATTTTCCCTCATTTTATAAAGAATACTCTTCTAAGCTATACAATGTATTCATGCCAAATTGATAAGTAAGCTTACAAATATGTGTAATACCTTTAATTTTGCTTATCTTATTGGAATATAAATTCATCACCTTAGAGACTTATTTTGTAGTCTTGACAGTGATATACCAAACATAAATTGAGGCCATCTACTTGCCTAAAAATAACAGAAAATACATTTTAAAATGTATTATTATTATTATTTTTTGCGGCATTCTACCTCCGGGCTACACCCCCAGCCCTATTTTTTTTTATTCCTTATTTTGAAACAGGGTTTCACTAAATTGCGGAGGGCCTCACTAAGTAGCTGAGGCTGGCTGCGAACCCGGATCCTCCTGTCTCAGTCTCCCAAGTACTGGGATTACAAGCGTGTGCCACCACGGCTGGCTGTATTATTATTTTTATAAAAAATTGGCTCATTGGAAAGTTAAAGAGGTGTATATGTGTGAAGTTAAATCATGTTTGACTTTAAATCACAGACAGCAAAATTCCAGAGTATGAATATAAATTGAGGAATTGTCACTCTTGATACAGTAAGCAGGATTTACTTTAAAAATGGGAGGGTATGTTTGCAAAATCAATACATCTATAGCTATGTTTTGAAACTGATTTTTCTGGTTCATTAAGATGCTTTTCTAAAATAGAATTATAGCATCTAAATATAACCCAGACAAAATAATCTAAAATTCTGAACACACAAATATATTTTTTGACCCTACACAGAGAAAAATAATGAGCTTTTTAATGTATTAGAAAAAGTAAACTTAAAAATCTTATGTTGTTCATTATGTCTCAAATAGGGTTGATCTGAAATTTAAATCAAGGTTTGTTCTCTAGAAAACAAATTCATTCCTAAACTAAAGAAGACATATTTACCAGATGAAGTTAAGTGAGTGAAAATTGGCCTTAAGTAAGTAACATAGAATTTCTCTATGAATACCAAAAATATATTTTATTTATTCTGGATTTTGATATAATAAGCTTACCACTGCCCCATTCTGGCAGTCAGATGATATTTGTAACATATTATAGTAGGGAAATTATCATTCTGACATAGCGGTTTGTTTCCAATTCATTCAACTACTTAGCTTTGCCTCCTCTAGAGATGGAAACATCATGGCCAAACAGATAAAACTGTGTTTCTTAAACTGTAAGGCCGACAACTAGATGCTAAAACATCAACATGAATATAATATGATAAAGTTACAAATGTATCATGTCAATAAGTATAATACAGAAAATTATGAGATAAAATAGTAGTTAATTTTATATTTATGAGAGGAAAAACATTGAATTAAATAAAACTTCAAAAATAGGATATTAGGCAGAGAAAGATAAAACTTTAAGGGAGCAACTTTGTATAAAATACATCATACTGAAATATTTATCTCTTTATAGTCCTTCAGAAAAATTTATATTTTTCAAAATTTAATACACTGTTAAACACTGTAGAAAGCAATGCCAATGTAGGTATACACTTTTCCAGGTAATAGAATTTTGACACAAATTTATTATCATATATACAAATCATAATGTTTAAAGAAAATTAAAATAGAATCGTGTTTTCCTCCTTAAAAGGGCTTATTTAATTTTATTAATTCTAAGTGGATTATGCATAATTAATTATGGGTACATGTATATAGAAACATCCTTACCCATACATTTCTTGTTTTGCTATTAATATAAACTCTCCAGCAGCTAACTGGTCATTCATAATTTAAAATACCAGCAACTAAACAATACATCAGTGCCTCAAATTCTTTTTGGAACAATGCAGGTATAATAAACAAGGGGAAATTACGTGGGAACAATTTAAGGTTTCTGCCAAAGATTATTTTGAGTCATCTATAAAAATTATATAAATAATTTGGTGTACTTTCAATACTTCAGAGGAATAGGTTGATAAACTAAAGTAAAAATAAATACTGTCTGAATTTGCAGCCCTATATCTGTTTATATCAATAAATGAGTGCACAGATAACCCATCCAAGAATAGCCTGTCTATTTAGGTTTTGATTTCTGTAAGTAAAGGGACGTTGACTTTTCTTGAATTGTTTAAAATTTTCCAGCTGCGATATGTGAAATATAATTTATGTGCTTTGTGATTCCCACAGGGAGAGTCTAGACATCTTTCCCTGCTATTCTGCCTTTAAGTACTTTCATTGACTCAAAAGCTGTACCTACAAAGTGGTTAACTGAGACAACAGTCTAGACGCTGGGGTAAATAATCGTGCTAGCCAAGATTTGTGCACTATTTATCTTTAATTAAAATTTAGAAGTGAGACTTTCTAAGTGCAATCGCATTTTCTCTGTGCCAGCCTCTATCTATATGGACATATTGTCTTTTTGCTGACTACCTGATAAAATAAGGACTTTTTAGCTTGCTGAGTATGGAGGATCGCTATGTCCAATTTAGTTGGCCAGAAAAATAAACACCTAGGAAGTCAAGCTGTTGAGAATATTATAAAAAAGAAGCATATTTTTCTTGAGTATATTCACCCATTTGACTGATTCCTTTACATTTGTGATATCTCCTTTCCAAAAGGAGGATTCTATTATTTACAATGTTTACTACACTTTTAAAAAATATTTTTTGTCTTCTGACTTTGTCTAATATTATCAGGAAAAATAAATAAATGCTAGTATGCTTCATTCTCTCTGTGTTATTTTTCTATAACGGAGCAAATGCATGCTTTGCAAGAAGATGTGGCCACAGCAAGCCCAGAATTCTCAAAATCCTACTTTAGGTACCGAGAATGATTACTTCACAGAAACTCCCTTTGAAATAATAAAAACAAACAAAATTGTACAAACATAATACCCTGGAATTTTGATTAACCACAAGCCTTATTAGCATGTGATTGGATTAATAAGAATTTTCAGAACTCTAGCAGGGTAAGATGAGCTGCAGCATTCTGAAGAGAATCATATCAGGTACTAAACTTCTCAGAAACGCTATCACTTTCTCCTCTTCTCTCAGCATTTAGAATTAACAAACAAAATTGCATTCCTTCCCCTAAGAAAAACACACTGGTTTGTCAAATAACGCTCTCTTAGAAAAGACAGATCTCTGTATACTTAATTTCAGTGTAATTGGCAAATTATTCTACTTCAACTTTAACCTGGTTGCACAGATTAACATTGAACTTGATTAGATATTTTTTAATAGGAATTGATATATTGGGCATATAGCAAGACCTGGATTCAGTCACATGCTAATAGGAAAAACAAATCTTCATTTTCATCAATGTAACATTCAATAAGCTTATTTGCACCTTCCATCCCACATATTCAGTATATATTGTAAATTCTAGTAGCTGTTGCAGTCACTGAAGCATCTTGTTCTTTAATATAAATAAACTTTAAATTATTCATCTTATTTAAAGATTATTTTTCAACTGAATATACTTCCGAATAGAGGATAAAAGGATATGCTCTGGAAACTACCTGAAATTGAATATCGACTGGGACAGTTTCTCAAAGTAACTTTGAGCAAGTTATTTAACCTCTACGTGCCTTGATGTCCTCAACTATAAAATGGTACTAACAATTCTTACCAACCATGGAGTTACTGCAAAGATTTAATACATGAATATATGGAGAATGGTTGGCATATAGTAAGCATTCAATCAACATTAGCAATTAGTATAAATCCCTGGAGAATTCAGAGTCTGGTAATAAGAAGGCTGATGTATTATCTTCAATATTCTCCACGTGGATCCTCTCTGTGTATCATTCTAATTCCGCCCCACACTGACAGCTGTGCACTGTTCCTCCAGGAGCAAAAGGAAAATCATCAGGCCTTACTTGAGTGATGATGGAGTCTAGCATTAGTGCCTTAGGTCACACAAAGGCTGGCTTTCTTTTTTTCTTGAGGCATCTTTGAGTGTGTGATTGGGGATAGTAATATTAATAGCTAGCTTACTTCTCTAAAGCCGACCTCCCAAGAATATCCTTGTATTCTCTGATTCAGTGATACCCCCTATCCTGACTCCTTCCGTTTGGATCAGATTATTTCAGCAGGCAGTTGTCTCAGGACACCCCCATAGACATCCTCTGTGTGTCCACTTCAGTAATAGAAAAATAGAAAAACTTGGAATTTTTGAGATAACAAATTCTGGAAGTGCAGGCTCTGTCCTCTTCAGCACTTTCTGTTTGTTCTGTGGTCATAGAGAGCTTCAACCAAGCTCTTGTCTTTTGACATATCCAAGTGGAATGTAAGAATATATCTGTATGTCTCCTAAATGTCATAGAAGAGGTACAAGTTTTTATTTTTATTTTTTTTTCACAGCACAGAATAAGCAGACGCAATACTGGAGAGCAATGTGCATGTGCATCCATTCACTGCTGGAGATATTGGTTCTCCCTCCTGGCAGACCTTGAGATTCTGTTGAAGAAATTCCCCTGGGAGTTGAGGTGCATAGAGAACATGGGATCGTAATGACTTTTTTTTAACCGCAATCTGATGTTGCCCATGTCCTTGAATAGGCTGGAAAGAGATCATGCATGAAGATTACAGAACAAGTTTTACACTATCTTGAGATCCCTAGAGATGGATTTAACACAGCATTGATTCAATGTGCAAACAAGTAAGACAAGTGTTGCAATTCTTAGAGCTTAATGGATTCTGATTCTTCTTTGAAATCATGATACAACATAAGAAAATGTAAGTTGAACACATTTTGATGCTTTAAGCAAAATTCTTTAGCATGGCATCACCTTAGGTAAAGGATGTATTTTATTTAACTATGATACAATGATCAAACCTTTAAAAATATATAATAATTCCTCGTCTATGCCCAGTAATCAAAAACAACAGGCATACACCTGTAATATAAAGAATTTAGTTGGTTAATTGTTACAGCAAGGGCGATTACCAATCTGTGAAAGAATAGGACCATCTTCAAACTGAGGTGTTTGGTGGGAAATGGGGTTCAGCCTATCTCCAGTGATCTATAATGCTAATTATGTGTCAAACCTAAATTCCATGTATATGGTGTGTGTGTGTGTGTGTGTGTGTATGTATGCGTGTGTTCTGCGGGCTTTTTAATATGTTCCATAGGTCGACTGCTTATCCTTCTACCAATATACTGACTAAATTACTATAGATTTATAGAAATCTTGGCATCTGGCAGTACAATTTCCTTGGTCTTTGACATAAGGATGATGATGATGATGATTTTGACCCTCTTCTTGTTTATACAACTTTTGAAAGCTGTTATTTTAGAATTCCCTAGGGTACATGAGAAATCTGGGACAATTTGAGGAGAAATGGCAATATTCTGATTGAGTCATCTTACTCATGAGTTTGCTATGTCTCCATTAAATTGTCTCATTTAACATCTTAAGAGTTAAGTTTTATACTATATTGTTAAAAGTATCAATGTACTTTGTTAAATTTATGTCTAGGTATCTGTGTTGTACTCATCAATTTGAACTTGAGTTCAAAATTACATTTTAAGATTGTGTGTTCATAGTTTTTGAGATGAAACTACATTCTTGAAAGTACAGATCCAAAAACTAGTCTCTCACTAAACTCTCAGAATAATATTGATAACAAGCATATATATAACTCATGAATTTTATTAAATACCTTTCTGAACTATAAGTAGAATGTATATATATGTATGTGTACACATACAATATTATAATATTTTCTAATGGTTTCTTGATCTATTTCTGGATTGAACCCAACTTAGTCATATTATCTCACACATCCCATATATGAAAAGCATATTATATATGCATGTAATATATATGTGTGCGTTTGTGTGTATGTTTATATACCTATCTATCCATTCATCTATATATCTATATGATGAAGTAGAAACCGTTTCCACTATTATCTTTGAAGAAGAAATAAAATTGGAACAAGTTTTGTGGGACAGTTTGAAAAAACCTATAATGCTATCCATAGTTATGGATATTTGGTATCCATAGGTATGGATGTTTGGTATTATTTTAATTTTTATTTTTTACTTTAATTTTTTTAGATTTTTGGATATTCCTTTATTCCTTTATTTGTATTTTAAAGAGGCCAGACTGGTCATTTTCTTTTTCTGACCTGTGATGTTATTATTTTAATGTAATTCTTTACCTTCTTTTTGTTTTGGTATTTTATTCTGTGTCAATTTTAAGTATTGTTTTATTGTCTTCAATAGTGGAGATATTGAATCATTTGATTCATCCCAAGTCTATTTATATAAAATACAACTTTTTCTCTAGGTTGCCATTTTATCTAAATTTCCAAATGCATTAAATTTTTTGGTTATGTATAAGTAATTTTTAAAAATTTTCTGTAATACCCATAGCTTTTTTCATTTTTACCTTTGCTTATTGTGTAGTTGTATCAGATTTTTTTTCTTTATCAACATCCTCAGAACACTAATTATTTTTAGTGTTTTTAAATTGTTAAATTAGTCCTAATTTGGTTTTTCAAATTCTGTTTTGTTTTCCCTGATTTCTTTGTTTTCCATATTTTAATTTCTTAAATTAAAATTTATCAATTTTTCATTTTATTCTTTCTTAATATAACAGTATTGCTATAATACTTCTTGCTATATATCTTGTGCATTGTCTCAGATGAGTTTTGATATTTAATATTTTCAAATCATTCATCTCTGAGCAATTTATATTTCCTTCCTTATCCTTGTCCTGTACTGTTCCTTATCCTTATCCTGTCTTAGTCCTTGTATTATTTATAACAATATGGCTAAATGTTTGCATGATGAGAGTTGATGGTAAACTTTTAAATAGATGGAAATTATTTTTATTGCACTGTGGTTAGAAAATGTGGTTTAAAAGACTGATTTCTAGTATTCAGTAGATCTAGTATACTGCTAATTTCCTACATCTTTACAAATTTGCATATTTATCCAATCAATAGTTGAGGGAGTTTTGGCCTAATCTTCTAATTTGATTGTGGATTTATAAGATGCTCCATGTGATCTTTGTCAACATTTTTTAAAATGTAGATTAAGGCTATTTTATTAACCATGAGGATATCTGTTACTTCTTCCTATGAGTTAAGTATTTTATCATTTCTCAGTATTCATCTAAGATTAAAATGCTTCTTTTCATCCTTTTCCAATTATAGTTGGTCTTATGTTAATCAAACTGTCTACTCTTTCACAAATGATCTTATACTTTTTTAAAGCTAACTAGCACTGTAAATTAAAAGTGAATGTCTCTACCAAGATGTTTATATCAGTTGTCAATTATCCATGATAAATACTTTTACATATTAGATAAACTAAATAGGTAAAAAGCACTTTTTCCCAACTTAGGCTATTCCACTTAGGGCACCACCACCCATCAATTCACTCAAGGCATAAGCTAAGGTTTATATGTTACATTGTTTTCCTTGCCTGTGGGTCTCCTTTCTGCCCTTCTTTCTTTCATTTCCACCTTGAGTATCTCCTTACTTCCGTAAGTGATTTCTCTGAACAAACTGTGATTTGAATACAATTTTACACACTGGACTTTTATTGGAATACAATGACCTACTTCCTTATTTCCATGAAATTTAAACAGAAGTTATAGAATATGTTTTCTTTATTTTGAAGGATGATTTCACAATATATAAAATTCTACTTTTTGTTGTTTGTTTTTTCAGTTCATTTTCTTTCAACAGTGAATATTTCATTCTATTCTCTTCTTAGTTGCATATATTTGCCAAAACATTTCCTTCCTTCCTTCCTTCCTCCCTCCCTTCCTTCCTTCCTTCCTTCCTTCCTTCCTTCCTTCCTTCTATCCTTCCTTCTTCTTTCTTTCATTTCTTTATTTTTTTTGTGGTCCTGGGGAATAATCCACTATCATTGTAAACTTTATTTTTTCTATGGGTAAGATCTCCCCACCCCCATAAGTTTCTCATTCCACACGCCCATCAGTAATTGACTTAATTAATAATTAATTAATTATGATATCTTAGAATTTTGAGTCCTGGTTATTTGACTCTATTCACTCTAAGGAGTTTATATTAGTTATTGAACTTCTTCTACATTCATAAATAAAAATGTTCAAGATGTCTTTAGCTTTGAGCAAATGCAGTCAGCAACTTTAATTATATTACATATATATGTAAACCAGACAGTTTTTAGTCTATATAAGGATGATATGCTAAAACATAAATTTAGGCATCTTACACATTTACCGAGTGACAAAACAGATTTTGTCAGTTGCATTTTTGATTTTCAGTATTGACATTCTTTTACTTGCTGATTTGCATATTTTATATTTGAGAGTACTGAGAATATGTGGGTTAATGGAGAAGCCATTATGTGGATCAAGTACAGCTAATATAGTCTAAAATTTTTGATTGAAAAGATAACTTTTGTAGGGCAGCAGATTTCTTAAATAGTGGACTTTTAGAAATGAGCAGTAATTTGGACATAAGACAGGAAGTGATTATGTAAGTAAAATCAAAAGGTCAAATATACATATTTAAATCAAACTTTTTTCACTAATAATGCCAGATAACATAGACTAAAATATAAGTAATTTGTTTTAATGTCTAAAAGTCATGACATTTTTCAACATAAATAAATACCTTTCAGATCATTATATTACTCACTGTATATATTACAGTGTAGACTATTTCATCCACATGGTATATGCTATGGGTTGAATGAGTCCTCTCCAAAATTCAGGTGTACCAAAGGGATATTATTAAAAGATAGGTCTGTTAACAGGTGATTAGGCCATAGGGCTCCTCCTTGGTGAATGGAATTAAGACCTTTATAAAAAAAAAAAAACAATTCATGCAGCATTTGGCTAGCTTGTGCAGAGTCGACCTTCTGCCAGTGAGGACGAAGCAAGAAGGCTTTCACCAGACCAAACGCAAGAAGCCTGATCTTCTGCTTCTCTACCTCTCAGATGGTGAAAAATAATAAACTACCCATGTACAGTACTCTGTAATAGTAGTACCAGATGAATGAAGACAGTATTTATCATCAAATTTATAAAGTAGAATTTTAAAGATAAATATAAATTTTGTGTGCATTATTTCTAGTTTTGTTCCAACTCCACAAAAATTTGAAAAAAATATTTAGACAAATAGCTAATTCTGGTTTCAGAGTTTTTCTGTAACTTAAATAAGTTAATTTGTAAATTACATGCTGTTATTACTTAATATGAAGTTCATTTCATATTATTTAGTATGAGATGAAGAAAAACAGTTCCATCATTAATGGACACTTGGTAATAAAATAATGGAACGAATAATTTTAAGAATCATCGCATAAACATTATTTCTTTTTGGCGTGAAGAAACACTCATAGTGTATTTACTTACCTACATTTTGATTATTAAATCAAATTATATTATTATAATTATATCAAATTATATTGAACATAGCTATAGGTCAGACACTACCTAACAAACAGAGGATTACTATTTTCTAATCTTCTGTACAAATTTAGGAGTTTATGACATTTCCAGTAGGGAAAAAAACTCTTGCATTTGATATTACATTAATTTACACAATGAACTTTTTGTTACTGTCTCTTTATAATCTGCTCAGATTATCCAAGTAGTAAATTAAAGTTTATCAAAATTCTATGTTAGCAATGGTAGTCATACAGTAATTTGAACCAATACCTAAATATGAATACTGCATTTTGGGCTGTTTTTAAATGCTGTAAGAGAAAATTAGGCCTATTGATTAATTTTATATTTTTGAGTCAGCCTCAATATATACTTATAAATAAGTTAAATATAATATATTGATTAGGTTCCAAAGAGAAAATAGGTATAATTTTGTTCCTTTTGCCTGTATATTATCATTTAATAATGTTAACATAAATCTACATATATATATATATATATATACATTTATCTTTAAATTTTTTCTTCAGTCAAGTGTGATGGGTACTTGGGAGGCTGAGACAGGAGGATGGCAGGTTCAAAGACAGCCTCAGCAAGTTAGTGAGACAGCAAGTTAGTGAGACCCTGTTCAAAATAAAAAATAAAAATAGGACTGGGGATGTGACTCAGAGGTAGAATGCCCTTGGGTTCAACCCCTAGTACCACAAATAATGAAGAAACAAATAAATAATTTTCTTCAAATACATTTTCCATCTAAGAAAAAATAAGCACAAAATTACAAGGAAAATCGTTTTCTTGGCTGGAAGACAATGGAACTTTGTATTTAAAACATCGCCTACAAGCCTGTGAAGTTTTTCTCTTGAATATAAATGTAGGAGTGTTTGCTGCATCATATGCTATGCACATTTCACTTATAAGAAAATGTCAAAACTGCTTTCCAGAGTAGGTAGGTGCAATGTTATACATTCCAAGGAATTTCTAACTACCAAATATTTGCCAAAATTTGGTATTATCAGTGTTCTGCATTTTAGCCATCCTAGTAAATAGGTAGTAGATTCTCTCAGTTTTAAAATGCATTATCTTTATATTTCCAACACTGAACATTTTTCCTATATGTATTTTTCTCTCTTCTTTGTGAACTATATATTGAAATTTTCTACCAGTATTCATTGAATTGGGCTATCTTATTATTGAGTTGCGAGTATTCTTTACATATTTTTGATATGAAGCTCCAGTTAATATGTATTACCATTATTTTCTCCCAGTGTTTACTGTTATGGTTTACATCCAGAATGTCCCTCCAAAGTTTATGTGGTTGAAAACATGGTCCTCAAGCAGCAAGGCTCAGAGGTGGGGCTTTGAGAAAATTACTGGATTGTGAGAACTCATCAGTGGATTGATCCATTTGATGGACTGATAATTTGAATGGACTATTGTGTGGTAGCTGTAGGCAGGTGGGGTATGGCTGAAGGAAGTAAGTCACTGGGGGCATGCCCTGGAAGGGTTCATCTTCTTCCCAGCCCCTGCCTCTCTCTAGCTCCCTCTGTGCATCTCGACTGCCATGAGCTGAGCAGCTTTCCTCTGCCTTGTCCTTCAGATACTGTATTTCTGCATTGGAGCCTGTTGATCAATGACTGAACCTTACATTGTGAGCCAAAGTAAACCTTTCCTCCTTTAAGTTGCTCTTGTCAGTTATTGTGATTGCAGCAACATGAAGCTAGCACGTTTGCCTACCTTTTATTTAATCGATGGTGGTGTTAAAAAGTGGAATGGTCAACTTCAATAAAGTCAATTTCAATTTTTTTAGGAAACCAAACTACCAGAATAAGGCATGCATACCTATGTTTATAGCTGCACAATTCACAATTGCCAAACTATGGAATCAGCCAAGATGTCCAACAGTTGGATTACAAAACTATGAGATATATACACAATGGAATTCTACTCAGCCATAAGGAAGAACAAAATTATGTCATTTGCAGGGAAATGGATGGAACTGAAGAACATTATGCTAAGTGAGATCACTCACAAAAAATGAAAGGTCGGATTTCATTTTTTTTTTCACAAAAAGTGAAAGGTCGGATATTCTCCCTCATATGCAGAAGCTAGGGAGAAACTGGGACATAGGAGGGACTCCAGACAAAGGAGGAGAAACCTTACTTGAGTGAAGAAGGCAACCTGAGGGAGATGAGTGAGGGTAAGAGGGAAACACCTCAATGGTTATGATGTACATACACTAACATATCAAATCCAATCACTGTGCTGAGCACAGGAAGAAGGGGCAAGGGAAGGAATGGGTTGGAAACTGGGGGAGGGCTCAATGAGCACTGTGTACACGTATGCCTCTATCACCCTGAACTTCAACAAGATGTATGATTATAATGCATCAGTAAATAAAAATATTCCCTAATAATTTCCTTTTCTAGGATTGCATACTCCAAGGAATGGGGGATGATTTTCCCTGTGTCTTCTTTTGGAATTTTATAATGTTAGCATGTAAATTTTGACCATGGTCTGTCTTAACATCTGATGCCAAAACTTCAAATCCACCATGCAGATGGCTAGAGAGAAAAGAAAAATGACATAAAGTGCAGGAAAGCAAGAAGATGCAGAAACTCACAGTCTTGAGCTAGATTTAGTGAGTATAGGTGGAAAAATCAGACTTAATAATTGTGACCTGATTTAGTGAGTATGGACAGAAATAATCAGTTTTAATAATTGTGACCTGTAGGACATACACATCCTGCAGGATACAGAACGGTTCATTATAGATGTAAATACACACACCTGGACCAGGATTTGAAGAAACTGAAGGATGGTCCTAATGAAGGTGGACCCTTGAAGGCATGGCCAGTGATGATGGGCAATGAAATGATTCTGTAAGAAAATGACACATGTGCTGTAAAAAGCTCTGTGTTTCATTTTCACACGCCAAATCTCAGAATAGATTTCTACTGTGGTCCACTCAAACTAGAAACATAAGTGGAAGAGAATGCTGTGAAATGTAGCCCAGTCTCACAAGATGACGGATTGCAAAGATACTACATTCCTTCCTTTGGGAATTTGGCAAATATATATACACTTAATCTCCCAATAAAGACAATAATAATGTTTGTTTTAATCTAATATGATATGAATATCCCTATACAAATCCCTATACAAATATCCCTAAATATTTAGACTATCTTTTTCTCTCAGAAAAGCATACAAATCTATTTTTAGTCTTTGGGCAAGTTCCTTTTTCCATAGCTTAGCTTAATTTTTATTTTCTCTAATATGAAGATAGAATACCAAATACTAATACATACTATCTTATATGATAGGATGATCTGAGTGGGGAGAAATGCACACTCACATTCAAATCAAAATAAGATAAAACACTCATAACTGTTATGATCCTTATCCAAGAACCAGTATTTATTCCATTGCTAGTGCTTCAGTTGGTTTTGATTTCTTGTCATTTTAGTAAATAAGGTAAGGTGACTAAAACATTCATTTTTAAAGATTCTAGGTCATGAATAATTCACCTGAATTGAGTTATTGGGTTGTTGTAGTTTTTCATTGATTTAATCATTGGACGTGAGAATAATAAGTGCTCCAGGAATAAATTATTTTCCTATACCTGCTGATAAGAATCTGATTCCTTAAGAGGCTGACTCTATCAGTGGTATTTCAGCATTGAGAGCGTTTAGATCCTCTTCATGGCCACATGTTGGCAACCAAAACAATAAACCCTGCTCACACCATTTGCTGTTGTGCACTGATGAGAATTTCAACAATTTGCAATCTTTAGTCTGTTTGTAGGAAATTCCCCATGCCAATTCCAAACCTTAACCATCATGAAGGCCTGAAACCACTCACCCCCTACCCCTTGATCTCCTTTTTAGATAAAACCTGCATGAGACCTTTGCTTTCTGAGAGTCCTCCTCAGTTTGTAGGGAATACTCAATATATTCCATTCATGTTCATGGGTGAGTGATTTCTATTGACTGTCTTGACATTGAAATAAATTCCTGGAAGGGCAAACATGCTTGGTTTCAGGAATGAAGCATTCCTTTTCTGTATGTCCATTGTGGTTGACTCATTCACATCAAGAACCTCATGTGACCAGAAAGTGATCTTAATTTTTTTGTTTTAGAAGTTGGGTCTAAGATTTATTTTTTTATTCTTTTTTGATTCATTTTAGTCTCACATCATAATGTAATTTGTAGTGATAGTGAAATACATGCACACAGCACTTGGTGAGCTTTCCCCTGGCTCCCTCCCCACTCTGCCCTTCCCCATACCAGATATCGAGTTGGCATTGGTATTCTCACATATGTATATAATGTCAGTGGAAGTGTTTCTGTCATTAATTCTCCCTATCCCATCTCCCCTCCCCAAAACCACCTCCCTCGCTCCACTGGGGTTTTTTATCCATTATCTAAAGTCTTTTTTTATATCCCAATTACACCCTAGCTTCTGAATATGAGAGAAAATAAATGACCCTTCACTTTCTGTGACTGGCTTATCTCACTTAACATAATGTTCTCCAGGTCCATCCATTTTCCTGCAAATGACATAATTTTGTTCTTTGTTGATGACTAGAATTCCATTGTGTGTTTATTCCATAATTTTCTGATCCATTCATCTGTTGATGGACACCTGGGTTAGTTCCATATTTTAACTATTATGAATTGTGCTGCTGTAAACATGGATATGAATGCATTACTAAAATATTCTGATTTCAGTCCCTTTGGAAAGATACCCAGAAATGGTATAGCTGGATCATATGGTGGATCCATTCCTACTTTTCTGAGGAATCTCCACACCTATCTCCATAGTGGATGCACTAATTTGCAGTTCCACCAACAGTGTGGGAGAGTTCCTATTTCCCCACATCCTCACCAGCATTTGTTGTTGTTTGACTTCTTTTTTTTTTTTATGCGGTACCGGGGATTGAACCCAGGGGCGTTCTACCTCCGCGCTACACCCCCGGTCCTATTTTTTATACTTTATTTTGAAACCAGGTCTCACGAAGTTGCAGAGGGCCTCACTAAGTAGAGAGACAGAGAGAGAGAGACAGAGAGAGAGACAGAGAGAGAGAGCTGAGGCTGGCCGCGAACCCGGATCCTCCGTTCTCTGCCTCCCAAAGTACTGGGATTACAAGTGTGCGCCACCACACCCGGCTGGTTGTTTGACTTCTTAATGATTGCTATTCTAATTGGGATTAGATGGAATCTCAGTGTAGTTTTAATTTGCATCTCCCTGATTACTAATGATGTTGAACATTTTTTCATGTAAGTTTTATGGCTGCATCCCCAGGTGTCCCCGGGTGGAAGTTTTCTTGCCTTTGGAACTAAGATCTCTACTACTCTAGGACCTAATGCTCTGTAGAGATTAAACAAATATTTTGCTACTGTATCTCCAGAGTGGCCATTTCTGTTCATATTTCTTGATATACAGACCCATGAACTCAGGCCAGGATAAAGATAATGCCCTGTACTGAATTCTAATTTAGAGCATATATTACATATTTCCTCCACCCAGCAAGGTATATCTACCTGGCAGTCACTGTAATTGAATTTTAAATACTGTTCTTCAATTTTTTTTTTTTTTTGCGGTACCAGGGATTGAACCCAGGGGCATTCTACCTCCGAGCTACACCCCCGGCCCTATTTTTTATCCTTTATTTTGAAATCGGGTCTCACTAAGTTGCGGAGGGCCTCACTAAGTAGCTGAGGCTGGCCACGAACCCAGATCCTGGGGTCTCCGCCTCCCAAGTACTGGGATTACAAGCGTGTGCCACCACGCCCGGCTCTGTTCTTCAATTTTGTTAAGCTAATTGCTTCAGAATGATCAAGAATGTGAGAATAGCTATAAATTCTAAGAGCGTAGACCCATTGTGGGCACTTCATTTGTTGACAATTGAGTTGATTAAAAGTGTTGTGTCTCTGGGCATGGTGGCACATGTTTGTAATCCCTGTTCATGGGAGGCTGAGACAGGAGAACTTTAGCTCAAGGCCAGCCTAAGCAACTTACAGAGACCCTGTTTCAAAAATTTTTAAAAAATGGAAAAGGACTGGGGGTATAGCTCAGACATAGAATGCCCCTGGGTCCAATCCCCCTTACCAAAACAAACAAAAAGTGTTGTGCTATTATATGGAATACAATGATGGTGGATAAAGTATTTATAAATTTTAAGAAGCATTGGATATATGGGAGAGAAATAAATGTGCAGTGTCTATACTAATAAGAAAAAAGTGCTGTTTCTTCTATGATGTCAGGGCTCTAATATAATTAACTTGCCTTAAGAAATATGGCTTGTGCCATGGGATAGTAGTGGGATAGTAGCATATTGGAGGCATTCATTTCTGGTGTGTACTCCTGTGGGAAAACAACAATTATTACATTCTGTGTTCCTTTAGTGATGTCTATCTGTATAACTGTTCCTCAGACCTCATTGTTATCACATTTTCAATCATGTTCTTTTCAAATTTTCGAACATTCATCCACACTATTAGCTGTAAATTATAAATCAATAAAGATCCAAGTATCTAACAAAATCTCCCAGCAAAAACAAGCAATCAGTGTACTGCTCAAAAATCTTTCACTCATGAATGTGAAGGAAATCTCCCTCCCATATAGGCTTTTGTGACTACCCCTCTATACAGCCCTCTCTTTTCCTATGAGAAAATGTCATTTCACAGATTCCAGATATTCTGTTGTGCCATATTTCAATCTTCACCTTTTCAGCTAAGAAGGCTCTCTGTGATTTCTTTGAATTCTAGCTTTCTGCACAAGATTAGAAAATGAATCCCAGGCAAAGGACTTGGAAATTGTAAAATTCACCTTATGAGCTTCCACTTGGATAACTTCCTCACTTGGATAACAGATCTATACTGTCTTTATTTATTTAAGCCCACCTTAATTTTTCTACTTACAGATGACACGATCATTTTTGCCTGGACTAGTCATCAATTATTTTATCTTTGAAAACTGTTAAGTTTATTACATTGTGCCTTATTGTGGATCATTCTGCATCAAATTTTCCTGTGATATAATATTTCTCTCCAATCCAGAGATTCAAGAATTCATTTACTTCTGAAAAATATTGAACTTTACCATTATTTCTATTTCACTGTTTTTATCTATATTTTCACAGGTAAAGTAGATGTCTTTGCCTTACTCTATGTGTATAAATATACATACATTTCAGTTGCCCGCTTCTTGATTGGATTATTTGTTTTCTTAGTGTAAAGTCTTTTAAGTTCTTTTTTTTTTTTTCGGTACCGGGGATTGAACACAGGGGTGTTCTACCTCCGCACTACGCCCCCGGCCCTATTTTTTATACTTTATTTTGAAACCAGGTCTCACGAAGTTGCAGAGGGCCTCGCTAAGTAGAGAGAGAGAGAGAGAGAGGAAAAGAGAGAGAGAGAGCTGAGGCTGGCCGTGAACCCGGATCCTCCGGTCTCCGCCTCCCAAAGTACTGGGATTACAAGCGTACGCCACCACGCCCAGCTTAAGTTCTTTGTATATCCTAGATATTAGACCTCTGTCAGAGGGATAGCTTGCAAAGATCTTCTCCCATTCTGTAGGCTTTCTTTTTAAGCTCTTGATGATTTCCTTTGATGAGCAGAAGCTTTGTAGTTTACTGCTGTCCCACTTATTAATTCTTGTTTTAATTTCCTGTGCTTTGGAGGTCTTGTTGAGGAAGTTTCTACCTGTGCCTATATGATGGAGTGTTGAACCTATGGCTTCTTCTAATAATTTCACAGTCTCTGGTCTAACTTCCAAGTCTTTGATCCATCTCTAGTTGACTCTTATACAGGATGAGAGGTAAGGATTCAGCTCCATTTTTCTACAGGTAGATAACCAGTTTTCCCAGCACCATTTGTTGAAAAGACTGTCCTTTCTCCAAGGTATGTGTTTGGCACCTTTATAGAAAATCAGTTGGCTATAAGTTTGTGAGATGAATGGATTACAAAATTATGGGAAATACACACAATGGAATTCTACTCAGCAATAAAGAAGAACAAAATAACAGCATTTGCAAGAAAATGGAAAGATCTGGAGAACATTATGTTAAGTGATATTAGCCACTCACAAAAAAAGAAGGGACATATGTTTTCATTAATATGCGCAACCTAGGGAGTAGTGGGGACACAAAAGGGACTCCAATGACAACAGAGAACCCTCATGGTGCAAGGGAAGGGGTACAAGGGAAGGGGAAGGGCAAGAAAGAAGTGAATCTATGGAATTACTATCATAAACAATGTGTACATATGAGATTATACCAACATCATTCTTAGTGCTACATGTAGGGGGGGGGAGCAGAGGGGAGGGACACCAAGAGCTGTGTGCATGTATGTTAACACCAAACTGATACTCATTGTGATGTGAGACTACAATGCACCAATAGAAACATATTAAAAATTAAAATAAATATATGTACACATACATACACACATATCTCTTTAATAATTAAAAATTTTGTTGACTTCTAATTTATTACTTAATTCTGGACTTTATCATTTTGAGGTATTTAAAATGTAGTTATATTCTTCATTTTATTTCTAGTATTTATATTCTTCATTTTAATTCTTGGTATCCATGAATTTAAATAAGGTAGTCTTTTATTTTTATTTATTTATTTTTTATTTTTTGGTGTGCTTTTCCAGCTGGCATTCCATTTGCTTCCTCTTGCACCTTTTTTTAGATGTTACTCTGCTTAATTGAACTTGTTTTTGTTTGTTTGTTGTTTGTTTTAAATTGTGCTACTAATTATTTTAAAATTTTAACTTAATGTTATTGTGTTTGTTCAAGTTTTATTTGCTCTATGTAAATATTTTTCTGATGAAAATTCTTTGATAAATTCTCTCTTGCCATTTTTATCTGTCTTTATTTTCCCTGTTATATTATTTTATAATCCTGCAGTGAACTTTTACAAAAGTCTTTCTGAACTTGTTATCTTCAGTAATCCAGATTTGGGATGAGACCTGTTCATGTTCCGTCTAGAAGAATTATCTATTTTGCTGGAGTATTGAATTTTGAATGTTAATTCTAGGAATTATCATGTGTTTCAAGTGTTGCTCTAAATCTATGCCTATGAGTATCTCTTGGATGTGTATGTGCTCATATATATTTGATTATCATATTTAAAAAAAACAATTTGGTTGTTCAAAATAAGATCCAAATGAAATTCTTGCTATTGTAATTGCTTGGCTATTGACTAATTTTTAATGCATAATTTCAAAACAGCATGGTATGAAACACAGATCAATGGAACAGAATATAGTGCTCAGATATAATCCTATACATTTACAGTCAACTGAGTCTCAATAAAGGTTCCCAATACATAAACTGGAGAAAGGACAGCCTCTTTAATAATTAGTACAGGAAAAATTTGATATTCACACTCACAAGATTGAAACTTGGCTCCTGTCTCACACCTATAAAAAGATAAGGCGTGTTTTACGTGCCTGTATTTCTAGTACTTGGGAGGCTGAGAAAGGAAGATTGAAAGTTTGAGACCATCCTCTGTAACTTAGTGGGACCCTGTTTTATTTATTTTTTTATTTTTTTATTTTTTTGCGGTACCGGGGATTGAACCCAGGGGGACGTTC